>BDJD01004981.1:26509-39496 GCA_002564525.1 Rosa multiflora | reverse complement strand
GAAAAACTTGACATGCAGCTTATGGATGTGGTTACAGCATATCTCTATGGGGATCTAGATTCAGAGATATATATGAAGGTTCCAGATGGACTTCAATTACCCAAGTCAAGTGGCTCTAAACCACGGAGCGCGTTTTCAATACGATTGAGACGCTCACTATATGGATTGAAACAATCCGGACGGATGTGGTATAACCGTCTAAGTGACTACTTGATTGGGAAGGGATATGTCAACAATGAAATATGCCCACGCGTGTTTATAAAGAGGACAAGTTCCGGATTTGCAATTGTAGCAGTTTATGTCGATGACATGAACCAATTGGAACTCTAGATGAGTTAAAGGAAACTGCTAAGTACTTGAAATCCGGTCATAGTCTTGAGCCTGAAAAAGATCCGTTTTGATTGAAACAATCCGGACGGATGTGGTATAACCGTCTAAGTGACTACTTGATTGAGAAGGGATATGTCAACAATGAAATATGCCCACGCGTGTTTATAAAGAGGACAAGTTCCGGATTTGCAATTGTAGCAGTTTATGTCGATGACATGAACCTAATTGGAACTCTAGATGAGTTAAAGGAAACTGCTAAGTACTTGAAATCCGGTCATAGTCTTGAGCCTGAACAAGATCCGTTTCGTCGAAGGGATGAGGACGAAGACTTATTAGAGGCTGAAGTGCCCTATCTAAGTGCAATAGGCGCATTATTGTACTTAGCTCAATGCGCACAAGACCAGACATCTCATTCACAGTGAACTTATTAGCTCGATACAATTCTACGCTAACACGTTTGTCGAAGGGATGAGGACGAAGACTTATTAGAGGCTGAAGTGCCCTATCTAAGTGCAATAGGCGCATTATTGTACTTAGCTCAATGCGCACAAGACCAGACATCTCATTCGCAGTGAACTTATTAGCTCGATACAATTCTACGCTAACACGCCGCCATTGGATTGGCATAAAGAAAATCTTTCGATACTTGAGAGGTACGATTGATATGGGCTTGTTCTATCCCTACAGAGAGAAAGAAATAACGGAAGTGTGAGATCGGACTCCACAAGGCAAAACGCCACCTTCCATGCTCCTCCTCCCTTCCATCAAATGACAACGATGTCTTGATGGGTTTTGCTGATGCAGGGTATCTCTCTAACCCTCACAAAGGTCGCTCCCAAAGGGGTTATGTCTTTACCATGGGAAGTACTGCGATATCTTGGAGGACTACAAAGCAGACCCTTGTTGCTACTTCCTCAAATCATGTTGAGATTATCGCTCTACATGAAGCCGTGCGAGAATGCATATGGCTAAGGTCTGTAGTTAGACACATTCGAGGAACTTGTGGTTTGAAGTCTACCACAGATGAACCTACATGCATTTATGAAGATAATGCAGCTTTTATTGAGCAAATGAAGTTAGCTTTCAACAAGGGCGACAACACCAAGCATATATCGCCTAAGTTCTTTTACAATCAGCAACAACAAACACTTCTAAATATTGAAATGAATCAAATTCGTTCAGAAGATAATGTAGCGGACTTGTTTACCAAGTCGTTACCTAAATCCACCTTCGAGAAACATGTGAAGAGCATTGGATTAAGAAAGTTATCTGAACTCCCATAATTGTAGAAATTAGGGGGAGACCTTGACATCAGGGGGAGGTATGATGTCTATATGATCTCGAAGAGTGAAGGACGTGTTGTGCTCTTTTTGCCCTTCGACCAGAGTTATTTTTGTCCCACAGGGTTTTTGTTACCTGACAAGATTTTTAGTGAGGCAACGATCAAAACGTCATCACTTAGTTTGAGCGGCATAAGGGGGAGTGTGGAAGGATGTCGACTACTCCACATTCACGCGCGTTGTGCTCTTTTTCTCCTTCGACCAAGGTTATTTTTTCCCACAGGGTTTTTATTACTTGGCAAGGTTTTTGATGAGACAACTTAGAAGTGCATAGCAGAGGCAACATTATTGACATGGAATATTCAAGGGGGAGTGTTGTAAATGATAATGACTATTCATGCAATAGGTATTGCTTAATGAATGTTATTGACAGACTCGTAATGTATTCGATTGACAGACTAGTAATGTATGCGATTGACATACTTGTAATGTGCGATTGATTAGTAAAGCTATTATGTATTGCCTTTTGTATACATGATGTAACCCTATATAAACCTCATGGTGAGATTAATACAATACAATTATCCAATTCTCTACAACAAAATAAAAGAAAAATGCAAAAAGTAAAAAAAACCCACACCTATCCAACCCTAAATCAAAGCAACCAACTTGACAAGTGTTGATGCCTAAGACCTTCATTGGTGTACATCACCACTCATCAATCAGCAAACAGCAACAATCAATAGCAGAATAGGGTAAGAGCCGAGCAAAGCTCAATTATTCAAAAGAAACAAAATAGGGCTCTGGCACTCCCTCAAAAGCCCACAACAGGCTGATCCAGAAGAAAAAAGAGAGAGGAAAAAGACTGGCCCAGCCAGGCCACAAACAGCAACCCAGGCAGGCGAGGCCCAAACGGCCAAGCCCATCTCCTACACCTCGCCTCTCTATAACAACCTGCAATGAACCACCATGGAGCAGCTTCCCTCTACCATTCTGGTGGCAAGCCTCTATCCTCTACCATCGTCGAAACAAGAAAGAAAACCTTGAGCCCCGACTTGGAAATCAAACGGTTAAAACACTCACCTCAAAATCACCGCCCACAAATCCGATCGCACCTTAAGAGAACCGTTGACGCACTACCACCATCGACGTCTCACAATCTGATATGCAACCACCCAGATGGAGCCCAGATTGAAGCAAAACTTGGAACCAAACCTCCACCACCGAACAACACCGCCGTCGTCAATGCACGATGCTCAAAGGTTGGGTGGAACCCAAAAAAAGACGATTAGAGAGGCCTCCAGACCTGCCGCAATCCACGATTGATGCTGGGACCCTCCTCGCACCGCCGCCATACCTCGCCACTCCACGATCGCTGCCTTGCCAAAGAAAAGAATGTTGCCGCCAGTCAAAACCTAAGTTTCAAATCCAAGGTCACTCCCAGAAGCTCGGAGACGCCTCAGCCCTTCTATCCCATTGTGTTAGTTTCCTTTTATAGAATTATTTTAGTCATACAAATAGTGTAACAAATGTTGGGACACTGTAATTAATGTTGAAAATGAGAAAGGAAAATGAGTTTTTAGGAGAATGAAAGGATTCATCGTCATCCCTATTTTTCCTTGCAAAGAGAACTATTTTCCGAACCTTGTACTTACCAAACATAAACATAGGAAAGGTAGCACTTTCCTTTTCCCAAGCTTAAAATCCACGAAACAAACAAGGTAAGAGAGATCAAACCCTAACTCTGTTAATGTTGCTAATTGTCACGCGGCGGGTTTTGACGTTCTAGCACTGTTTTTCAGTGATGAGCTTATGGTTTCAAGAGTCGTGGTTGGAGTGTGCCGCTGTCCTAAGGGCACGGTCTTCAACTTCAAAAGTTCGATTTTGTGGCTGGTTGAGAACATTGCCCCTCCCTAATCCTATCATATTTTCTCTTTATTCGATCATAAAAGTGTTTCATTTCCTTTTTGCATCACAAGCACCGAAAACGAATTGAGTTTTTTTATTCAACCTTAATTCCGCACACCAAAACAAGAATTAAGGATCGAAATTGAGATACCATACTTAATTAAATAATAATCTAAATCACCTTCTAGACGTCGTTTTCCATAAACAGCTTTCATATGCTTTTTAAACATGTTTTGTATTCCCCTAACTCAACAACGCCACCCTAAATGGATTGAAATCCAGATCACAAGTTTTCTCTGTCGAATCATAAGATTCACCATAAACCATGTTTGGAAACAAAGAGCAATTTTTTTATTTTTCTAAGAAAACAAAACAGAAAATAACGATATGCATTGTCCCTACTCCCACCTAATATGTAGCCATTCACAGATGTCAACCATACCTTACATTATAGGGGATAATAAACTGTGTCACGAGCATTTACAAGAAGATGATGGGTCTTTTTGTCCCAAAGTTCAGCTTTGCATTTCTTTAATTAATTGAAAATTGAAAATGTGACCCCAATTAAGGTGAAGGCATGCCTATAGCGTCATTTGAGCATGGGCTGCTGCTCCCCTTTCCCCACACCGTTTATTGGTGATTTGTGAATATGTAACAATCATGATCACCTAACCCAGCATTGCACCTAGCCAACAAACCCTACCAGTTAAAGAAAAAGGTCATATTCCAAACAAACCCTCATGGGCTATTTCCATACCATTCTAGCTGTCTTTCAGATAAGTTTCCCTCCTAGGAAACAGATAGTATGCATAATTGATCAAGGGTACGTGGTCCTTGTAGGCAGTAGTGGTACTGTGAATTTTACCTTCATATTCTATCTATGATCGATCTGCCAAAGAGTTTTCTAGGGTGAGATCTCCTGGAAATATTTCGCCAAATAGACAATGGAAAACCAAAGTAGCAAACACGATACAAGATGTTTCCTCGCATCTCCCTCTCACACCGTTCGCTTACCCTTTCATGTTTCTCCTGGTGTCTAGGTCAATCAGGACTTTTGATTAAACCAAACCAAACAGTCAACGAAACTGTGGTTTCTATAACTTGCACGATTTTGTGTGACCGATCGACGGTCGCCTCACGCTAGATCGGGTTGTGAAAGCTAATGACTCATCTTGGGTGACTAGTCACCATGTTATAATGCATCAGCACTCATCTTGGGCAATCACTGGACCTGGCACGGCCCCAAGATTGTATTTTGTTTTGTTTTTTGTTTTTTTTAAATTATATATAAAGAAAGGAACATTATTACAACTGCCCTCAACGCAAAGCTAGCAGCAAGTGCTAATCAGTGATCCCTAGCCTTGCCATCTGCACAAGTATGATACTGCCAGCAACTTCATTTCAACAACAAATCCCATCCAAATCAGGCCAAAAACCAACAGTGCATGCTCGCCACCTAGCCTCTAAAGATATGCATTGCCCCCTCCCACAGTTCATCGTCAGCGCCATGAAACTATTAAACTAAACCAAAGAAAAAAAATTCCGGAACTAACATCCTGGTCATTTAATTATAATTAGGTTCAACACGCAAAAAATAAGTTTGCATATGTAATTTCTGCACCAAAATACATGAAATATTAAGTTCACACTCTCGAAATTAATCAGTTCAATCACAAAAAAGAATACATGAAATTAACAATAACAGATCCGGTTCTCTATACAAGCATAGAGAACTCCTAATTAATTACTCTCTCGAATTTAAAAGCAAATTACATAAACAAATGATCATCATGATCGAATCAAAACAGACAACAATATTACATTCCAAAATAGTTGACAATAATTTACACCAAATCACATATATATAGCAACATATATATACGACTGGTGCAGTAAGTATATGTACACTTCCTGATGGATCACCCACCATCTTTATTTCGTCATATATCTTCATGGATTAGTTATGCAATGGTCAGAATCCTCAAATTACATCAAGAGATCGTTAACCCATCCAAGATCCGGGTCGGGGCCACATCCTCCATTAATTTCAGTGGCATTGTTCTGCTCATCGAAGACCAAGCTTTTCCTCGAGCAATTTCCAGTACTACTACCGCGACTGAAAAAATTAATTCCTGCTGATGAAGGGCTTGGAGTAGATGGTGAAAGAATGAACTGTTGCTGCTGATCTTCAGCAGCAGCAGCAAAAGCATTGTATGAAGAAACGTCAACCAACGGGGTATTCTGGTAATTAGCCGCAGCAGAACTGATTGATGAAGAAACAGGTGAAGAAGTTGCTTCCATGTTATTGAACTTCATGGCCTCCAAAGAGGTCATGAGCTCTGAAAGCACATCTTTGTAGCTCAGCATCCCAGCTGCGCTAGCATGCATCTGATCCAATCCGCTAGAGAAGTGACACTTGGATTCGCCGTAGGGAGACATAGGCGACAACGGCGGCGACAGATGCGACATACCGAGCAGAGTAGAAGTCGGGGAAGAAGTCACAGAACGGCAGAACAAACAGCAGTGAGTCGAACTCGGCGAGTTGGCCGAGTTCAGGTACTTGATACTCTTCTTGCAAGAACCCGAGCTAGGAGAGATCACTTCATCAGGTGAAGAGCTCCGTGAGTGATTCACAGGCAAGATGCGGAGCTGACGTGGCGTGTGAGCAAAGAAACAAACCTTCCTCTTACAGTTCTTGCCGTCTTTGCATGCCTCGGTTCTGTACCTTGCCGGATGCAGCCAGCACTCGAAAACACCGTGTGCGAACTCACAGCTGTCGCCACGGCTACACCCTCCGCGGCGATAGTCGGCACAGACTGTGCCGGAGTAGTGATAGCGGCGGGGATCACGGCGCCTGGCCTTTTCCCCGGGATGGGCAAAAGGGCAGTCGGTCCAGTCGTGGCTGCGGCTGCGGGTGCAGCGGCGGACCTTGAACTCGAACATCCGGAAGTGGTCAGAGGAGTAGGGGTCGTCGGAGGCGTCGTCTTCGTCGTCGTCAGAGGCACCGGTGTTGTAGGGGAGGAACTTGCGAAGGAGGGCCTCGTCGGAAGCAGAGAAGCGGGGAGAGTCGGTGGTGCCGTACATGTCGTGGGAGAAGGATAAGTCTTGGTGGGCGGCGGTGCGGCGGGTGAGGAGTTTCCTCGGTGGGATGTCTACTTCTCTGAGGAGGTTGTGGGTTTTCTTGGATGAAAGGAGGTGGTGGGAGGTGTGAAACTTGTGCTGCTCGGCGCACACACTGCTCATGTTTTGATGGTAACGTCGATGAGAATATCAAATTGGAGATGAGAAACAATGAAAGAGTGATGGAAATTGACGCTGAGAAAATTAAATGTTGATGAAGAGGGAACAAAGGGGTGGGTTATATAGGTGATTGAGGGAGAGAAGTTTAGCGTGAGAGAGGTGAGAGAAATGGCTAGAATGGTGACAAGGATGTGGAAGAGGGTATGGGCACAGAGATGCGTGTCTGCACAGTATTTGGGATCAGCATGCAAAGGGGGTTATGTGGCGGCTTCACAGTTCATGGCACGCAACACCTTTGGCTATGTGTTTGCTAATTGGAGCTCTGTCAGAAGTCTTGGACTGTTGCTTGCTCATAGTGTATGGCTGTATGTTGTATATGTTGTACTTGGACATGAGATGAGTTTGAGTACTCCTTATGGCCGGATCCGTATCCTCTCATGAGTCTCATCCTGCCTAATACATACTGCTATTAAAATAAAATAAAATAAACATAACAAAAATAATATAGAATGAGATTGAATTTTAGATCTATTCTAATTCTAAATCTAATTTAAATCTTTATTGTATCGAACTAAAGTATAACATGTTCAAACACGCTAAAAAGAAATTTAAGAGAGTGAAATTTACGTTCCTTAATTTACAATTCATACTTCATTTTGTTTAGTATCTTAAATTTTATCTTTTTGTAAAGAAAAATATGGGAGTGTGAATTTCATTCTAAAAGAAGAAATAATGAGTGTGGATTACAAATTTAGAAGTAGGAATTTCATTCTTTAAAATTTAATTCAATTGTAATTAAGAAGAAGTGTTGACGATTTAGTTTTTGTAGTGGAAAATGATTTGTGGCCTCAATGAGGCCAAAAATTTATGGCCACAATCTTAGGTGTCATGTCATGTCATGTCATCTACACACATCAGCTATTCGTCAAATCATGTCATGTAATTCTTGAGAAAAATATAATCTTATCATTCCAAAATCTAATAACTCTAAATTATTTTGACTTACTTCTAAAAATATATATATATATATATATTTGGCTTTCTTTAATTTTTTTTTTCTTTTCATTACACTCATGCATAGATTTAAACAACAATTTTTTTTCTTTTCATTACACTCATGCATAGATTTAAACAACAATTTTTTTTCTCTTCAATCAAGAGTAGAAAAAATTTCATAATTCAGTCAATAGATTTACACATACATTCGATTAATAGATTTGCATAACACATGTATATAAAGTCAACCTTTGTTGGGTTCCTGCAAATTTTGAAAATATAATGTGAAAAATACATATTCATATGATTGTATATATTATTTTGTTCATTGTTTTCTCTTTATGTAGCTAAGATTTAAACGTTAGATCTGAATTTACTATTTTTTGTATGTTTTTCCCTTATATTTAGATTGTAGATATTAATTAATGGCTGCTAACGTGAAATTTTTTCTTACCTCTTAATTTAGACATAAGTATTTCCCAAATTCAATTTATTAATGCTATTTTTTTTTGGATGAAATTAATCAATATTTGGAAAGAAAAGTTAACATCTATTTCTTGACACATAATTCAATATGTTAATGCTATTTGGAAAGAAAAATTAAAGGAAAGAACTTAATTAAATGAAGAAAAATATTGGTCAAAGAATCTGTGGACATATCTCTTAAATTAATAGATAATTAATAGCTGATATTTTTTTCGTCCCCTAATTAAATTCATTAATATAATTGATTCACCCCCTAACATCTAAAAGGAAATGTAAAAGGGTAAAGTTGGTGTTGCAATAGTATGATGTGGCAAGATATATTATGTGGAATTGAAAATAAAATTTATATTTACTTACATGGCATGACACCTAGAATTTGAGGCCACAAATCTTAGGCCTCATTGAGGCCCCATATCATTGCCCTTTTGTAGTTTAGTTATCAAAGTTCAAGACTCAACTTTTTGACTAACTATTTAATTAGGGTTGGTTCAGTTGCATATTATGATATAGTTAAATTCGGGTTGGTTCGGTTGGTTCGTGGGGATGAGTCTCCCAGCTTGACAGGGTTCCAAACCCCTATTCAAAAAAATAAAAAATGATATAGTTATTACTCGATCTTCCAACCCAAAACTCTTGAAATCTTTCTTTTAGCAAAATCAAAGGGATTCTAGTCACATCAAGATTGAGAACCAACCCTCTGATTAATTTTGGTGGAGAGACCTACTTATAAGAGAGCAATATTATGTGATTTGATTCACTTTTCTACTCGCGGTTGAAGATACAGATAAAAAGTAGAGTAACAGATTGTTATATCTCATGTTCAAGGGTGTTTTGGTAAAAATAAGGAGGTCGATCTACTTAGCTTTTCAAGTATTCTAAAAAGTAAATTAGAGGTGTACCAAGTATAGGAGGTCCAAATAGCAAATTTGGAGGTCCAAGTAGAACCACCATTAACTAAAATATATGAGAAAAGAAAAGAAAAATGATTTATTCTACTAATCTAGGCAGTGGTAAAATAGAACATTCTAGCGCTCTGCTTAGAAAGTGTGAGTTGAGCCTAGTCTTGAGTGTTTAGACCGGCGAAACCCTAGTGGATCGTAGCATACAAACGTATGTGTGGTGCATCTGTTATGGTGTCAAAAGGGTGGGAGTGGATCTCTGGTCTCGTCCGATCGATGGAAGAAGTTACTGAAGGTTTCACGAGAAAAATGGCCTTGTCTGATCCTATCGCTGTGGTGGTGGTATCAAAGGAAGCAGTCCAGAAGAAACCGAAATGGTGGTTCCTGGTGGGGGGAATGGTGGTCAGCGAAGCCTTATAGGAAAGATCTACTGATCAACACAATGAGAGGGCTTTGGCTACAGAAGAATGGCCCGCTGGATAAGTCCCGGATCACGGCGGTTCCGTTACAGGGAAGTAATTGAATCCTGTTCTCTTTCAAGAATGTGGATGATTTCAAATGGCCTGTCAGAGGTAGCCTCTGGTCATATGAGAAAGTGCTATTTGTGATTGCAGTCACTGATGGTCTTGAGGATCCGTTGAAGGTGTCTTTGTCAACCCAATATTTCTGGATCCGCATTAGGGGTCTTCCCCCGACATACATGGATGAAGAGACCGGTGAGAGTATCAGTAACGTGGTGGGTCAATACGTGTGCACAGGTAAGGATCACTTTGGCAATTGCTTGGGAAGTTACCTTAAGATCAGAGTTAGTATTGACATCTCTGTGCCTCTGAGGAAATGGATTGGTTTCGAGCCGGAAGGGGGTGTGGCCAATCTTCATGATGTAGAATATGAGCGCTTGCCACATTTTTATTTCTATTATGGGCTCCTTTCCCACACATAAGCAAACTGTCCAGTAAAGGAGTCAGGAGAGATACTAGAGTCGGCGTATGATGCTCTATTGAATGTCGAGAAGAAGGAGGCTTAGCTTGTTAAGCAGGAGCAAGGTCTGAACTCGCCAGAACCTAGTGCAGAAGGTGGCGGTCAGCGGTTGGGGTTGTTTACAATGGAAAAACCTAGGTGGAGTATAACTGCGCCTGAGTTTCCCGTTTCGGGTTTGGTCCGAACTAGGGCCGAGATAAAGGAAGAAGGGGTTCCCATGATAGCTGGGGCGGATCAAATGGAGGATATAGAGTAGTGGGGTCAGAGCAGATACAAGGGGATGCGAAACGGTGATGTGTTGGGGACATGAAGGTGTACCGGCGACGGCCACTGCCAGATCTGACACCGGAAGCGAAGTTGACTTTGTGTGATGTCCAATTAGGGAATGCCCAGATTTTCAGCCTCCAACTTTGATGAGCAGTAATGACAGTGGCATGGGAAGGACTATGTTATAGGAGGGAATGCAGGAAGGTATCACGGAGATGGTGCAAACTGTTATGCCGACTAGTGAGCTTCAAAAAATGGAAAGGGAGTCTTTTCAGCAGGGGATTGGGAAAGCAATAAAGAGTGGTAGTCCATCGGCTCTTATTGAGGTGACGAGGCTTAAAACACGGAGTGAAGGTTTGATAGCCTCAAATTTGAATCTAGGGATTAAGGCGAGAAGCCGAGCGGGTGGTGAAAGTGGTCCTCAAACAGTTGGGCCGGGTACTAAAGTAGCGGGTGGAAGTAAACAAAAAGATTTGAAGCTGGGAACCCGCGTGGAGGAGAAGAAGGGTTTTAAAGTGCGAAAGCATGCAATTAACGTGATCATCAAGGGACAGAAGAAGACCTCAGTTGATGCTCCAAACTCTCCGTGATGGGTCCGGACATGACCCATCATAAGAAATGATCATATTATGCTAGAACTGCTAACGGATTGGGAACCCTTGGACAGTTAGAGGGCTAAAAGGGCTTATTGCCCTAAACATTTCCAGTTTAATTTTTCTGTCAGAAACAAAGTGTATTGTAAAGGAGATGGATTATGTTCAGAAACAGTTGGGATGAAGGAATATGTTCTCTGTAGGTTGTCATTTTGTAGTAAAAAACCATGGTAAACGAGTTGGTAGGTCGGGGGGTTTGAGCCTAATGTGGAAGGAAGATGTCAACGTTTCTCTGAAGTCTTTTAGTAGAAATCACATTGATGTCGTGATCAGGGAGGGGGATGGTGCATCTTCATGGATATTTACGGGGATCTATGGTCACCCAAAGATGGAAGAACGGCACTTGACGTGGGAGTTGCTTAAGGCTCTGGGAAAAGAGGATTTTGGTCTGTGGGTTGTTGGGAGAGACTTTAATGAAATCCTGTCATTTCTAGAGAAACATAGGGGCCCTAGAAGGGGTGAAAGGCAGATGGATGGGTTCAAGGAGGCTTTGTTGGAATATGGTTTGAAGGATTTGCACTTTGTGGGACCTGAATTCACATGGAGGGGCAACAGAAATGGGGTGGAGATTAAGGAACGACTTGACCGCTTTGTGGCTAACTCCAGCTGGTCGAGAAGGTTTTTGGCATCTAGGGTGTTTCATTTAAATCCTAGTACTTCAAACCACTTACCAATTTTATAAGAAGTAAAGAGTAAAAGGAAACGGAGATGGAGAAAGAAGAAGAAAAATTCGTTTTGAGGATCTTTGGTTGAGGGAGAGTGATTGTAAGGAAGTAGTGGAGTCGGGTTGGGGCAGTGCAACATGTATTTGTCCTTTCTCAAAAGTCTGTAACAAAATCCATAATTCTAGGGAGTTGCTTTTGAGTTAGAGTAGGACTCGGTTCAGAAAGCTACAAGAAGAGATCAAGGAGACACGTGATAGGTTAAGTGTTTTTTATGATAAAACTTTATCTACACCTCCTGATGATGTGAGAACGGCATTGGAGGAGCAATTGTACGAACTGCTGCACAAAGAACAAATCTTTTGGTAGCAGAGATCTCAGGTGATGTGGCTTGCAGAAGGGGACTTGAATACAAAGTATTTTCATCAGAAGGCCAATAATAGAAAGAAGAAAAATACATTGCATGGTTTGTATGATAATCAAGGAGTCTGGTGTAGTGAACATAATGGTTTGCAGCGAGTTGTAGTGGATTATTATCATAAGTTGTTCATGACAACACAACCTTGTTTAACAGGCCAGGAGATGGATATGCTTCCACCAGTCATTACAGCATAAATGAATCGGCATTTGGTGCAGGAAGTCTTAGAGACAGAAGTGTTTTGTGCCCTGAAAAAGATGCATCCATCTAGGGCTCCGGGGCCAGATGGATTCTCACCTATATTTTATCAATAGTTTTGGGACATTATTGGAAAGGACGTGGTCGAGGCAGTAAAATGTTTTTTGAACTCTGAAGAAAGAATGAAGGAGATAAATGACACTTAGGTCACTCTCATTCCTAAGGTCAAAAAGCCTGAGTATGTCCACCAGCTAAGGCCAATTAGCCTATGCAATGTCATCTACAAGATTGGTTTAAAGGTGCTTGCCAATAGATTGAAACCACTACTTGACGACCTCATCTCTCCTTACCAAAGCCCATTTGTCGTTGGTAAGTTAATCTCTGACAACTCTTTGTTGGCTTTTGAGATTTCACATTGTTTAAAGAAGAGAAGACGAGGGCATGTAGGCTATGTTGCTTTGAAAGTTAATATGAGCAAAGCATATGACAGGGTAGAATGGAGTTTTTTGGAGGCCATGATGTCCAAGCTTGGGTTCTGTGGTGAGTGGATAGTGTGGATAATGCAGCGTGTTACGACAGTTCAGTATTCATTCATCATCAATGGGGAACCCGTGGGATCCTTAATTCCAACCAGAAGTCATAGATAGGGAGATGCAATATCTCCCTATC
>BDJD01004981.1:0-24912 GCA_002564525.1 Rosa multiflora | reverse complement strand
GAATTCTCCTCTCTTGTGATGTAATCATGGTCATTCATCTAGAGGTGATTTCTCCTTGAAATTTCCTTGATTTGTTCATGACAAAGTCTTGATTTTTTTCTTATCTCTTTTCCCTTGATATATTCCCTAGATATCTCTAGAGTTAATCATACAATGCTCATTCTTTTCCTTGAATAGTGACCAGATACATCCCTTATTCCTCTCATTTGAATTGCACTAATTTCTTCCAAGAATTGTACACATAATAAATTCCTACAATCAAGAAAAATCAGAATTTAATTAGTGTTATAATCAATAAAAAATAAGATAATTAGGAATAAATATTGACCATAAACACTCTATTTTATCTCCTCGAATTCTTCCTGATTTATGCAAGTTTTCTTCTCTTTTAAGTTTTCCTTGATTTCATCAGTAAAGAGTTCTTAATGTGATGGACTCCTAAATTCTCTCTTTAAAACAAGAAAATCAGAAATAGGAAAGTCAAAAGGAAGAAAGTTTCCCTAAAACAAAATAGGAAATATTTCCTAAAATGAAAGAGGAAAGTTTCTAAAATGATTTGTCCTTCATTTATGCTCATTTATGTTCTTTTTCACCTTTTTTCTCCATTTCCGACCTAAAAACGGAAACTATGTTATAATAACTAATTTTAAGAGAATAACTTAGCCAAATGAGGAAAAATACATATTAAAAACGTCACACTTTGTGCTCTTATCATTGTGTAACCCAAAAACTGAAGGAGGGTTAGGGTTCCGGGATATAATCTTTTTTAACCAAGCTTTATTGGCAAAACAAGGTTGGAGGTTGTTGCGCAGGCCTGAGTCTTTGCTTGCTCGGGTTTTGAAGGCTGGCTACTTCCCTCACATGGACCTACTACATGCGGAGTTTAAGAAGGGTTCTTCTTTTACATGGCGCAGTATTTTGTAGGGAAGAGAACTTTTACTCAAAGGTTTGAGGTATCAAGTTGGAAGTGGTGAGTTGATTTCGATCTGGGACGATCCATAGCTTCCTTTGCCATATCGTTTCAGACCCTTTTCACTCCCTATGCAGGGTTCTGAGGAGATGATGGTGTATGACCTAATTCATCATGAAAGTGGGGATTGGGACATGTGGCTTTTACAAGAGTTATTTACTGAATGGAGATAAGTTATATTGCTAAAATCTTGTTAAGTCTGAATGATGGGGATGATGTTTTGATATGGCACTTTGACAACAAGAGGGTGTATACGGTCAAAAATGGCTATCATATGGCCCGCACGACTATACAGATGGATCAGAGAGCATCTTCATCTAGCTCGCATCATGCTGGTAATCACTACTGGAAGAAGTTATGGAAGATCAACATTTCTCCTAAGATATGCATGTTTCTATGGCGTCTGGTCAAAGGTATATTACCTACTCAAGCTGCCTTATATAAGAAGGTGTTGCTCCCAGATGTGTCGTGCCCTTCTTGCTCCAGTACCAGAGAAGATGCATTACATATTTTTAAGAATTGTGGAGTTGTTAACATGTTTTGTCAATTGGGTCCTTTGAAAGTGAATCCTAGTATGCATCCGGCAGGGACGATTGGTGATTGGATCAATGACATGTTCGATCAGTTGCATGGGGAGCATCTTGAGATGTTTGTTATGTCCTTATGGGTTGTGTGGTGTGAAAGAAATAATATAATATGGAAGGGAGGTTGTTTTGTACCTGGGAACATGACAAAGTGGGTTGGTGCTTTCTTGGAAAAGTATAAGAAGTACCATGCACGTTGCTACAGAAAGGATAAACGTCCTATTACAAAATGGATAGCCCCACCAAGTGGTCGACTGAAAGTGAATATAGATGGGAGCTTTCGAGCTGAGAGTGGTAGTGGTGGTATTTGTGTTATTGTTCGAGATGTACATGGAGAATGCATGGCTGCATTGGCCCTGCCTCTTCCTTTCATTTAGTCTACCCTCCAGGCTAAGGTAGAATCCCTACGTGCAGGTCTGTTAGTGGTAATCCACCAAGAGTGGGAGGAAGTTGAGGTTGAGTCAGATTGTGCAGTGCTTGTCAATGCCCTAGCTAGGGATGAAGATGACTTGTCTTAGATAGGCCGAATTGTTAAAGATTGCAAGAGGTATGCTAGCTCTTTTAGTTTTTTTAGATTACGACATATTTTCGGTGAAGCAAATGGTGTGCCTAACAGGTTAGCGCATCTTGCTAGTTGGAATTCTGTGTATGAGTTATGGTTAGCGGAGACGCCTATTATCATTCGGGACGTTCTCTATGAGGATAATTATAATCTTACTAGGGGGTCAAGCTTATTGTCCCCCCAAATGGTTTCTCTTCCTATTAATAATAATGAGGCACCCACCTAGGGTAGTGCCTCTGCCTTTTCAAAAAAAAAAAAAAAGAACATTCTAGCTTAAATTGGGGATATCTATGATGACTTCAGCCTAGCGATTTGTCATTTGTCATTCTTGTGTTGATTCCTATGAATAGAGTAATAATTCGGTGCATATACTAGCACCTCACTTGTAATACAACACGATCATCAAGTTTAGGACAAATAAATTAAGCTCCAAGTATCGTACCAAAAGGAATAGGGAACCCCACTTGGTTATGGACAACTAAGGACAAATACAAATTATCCTAGCAACAAGTATCCGAAATTGTGATTTTTGATTGTGAAGACTTAAACTAAATATGAGAACCAAAAATAGAAAATTGCTAAAAACAAAAATGCAATGCTAAAGTAATTTGTGAAAAATTCAAGACAAGAGTGTGTTGGGTGCTAAGGAGGTTCCTTTACCCAAATCATATGTGTCGGAAGCTAATCTAATGTAGATGCAAATTTTTCTACTTTGGCGGTAGTCGTATCCAAGGCAATTCAAGGCTCAATGATCGAAATTCCCTTTCATTGTATTCCTACTCATGTTCAAGGGTCGTAAGAACTCACTTGACATGAATTAAAACCGGTTCGAGAGTCCTTAATTCACATCAAGAGGCCTAGAGATCGAGGAATTAGACCACTAAGCGACCCGCCCGCACATTCACACAACTGGTGTAAATCACCATGCTTATAACCCCTCGAATACGAAATTGAAGGTTTATAGCTTAGGAATTAGAGGGGGTCAAGCCTCTAAATCCATCCTAGACATGCTCAAAATACACACTCTAGAGTTGACTAGGCTCCTAGATATGCATTTTCACCCAACAAAAATAGATATAAGCATCCATCATATGAAAATTCATCATTACATTAAAAAAAGCATCTTTACACAAGATTTGGACTAAGGTACACAACCCTAGCCCCCAACAACAAAACTACTCACTACCCATCACCAAACTAGCATCAAAATACATAATTGAAAGAGGAAAAACTGAAGAGAAGTAGGGAGTAATAAGAACAAGCCACAAATTGCTATAGAGATATTATGGCTAGCCTTGATTTACGGCTCCCCACTATTAACCAAATTTGATAGTGATGAAGCTCTTAATGCTTGGACTTCCCCTTTGAATCTTGTGAAATTGATGAGAAGATGGAATTTTGGTGAGGTGGTGTGGTTCTTGGTGAGGAGAAGAAAAGATGAGAAGATGGAATTTTGGTAAGGTGGTGTGGTTCTTGGTGAGGAGAGAAAAAATGAAGAGAATGGGATTTTGGTGAGGTGAGGTGGTTCTTGGCAAGAACGAAAAAAAAATGGAGAAGGAATTGTGGTGTGGTGGTTCGGTGTTGAGGAAGAGAAAGGAATTAAGGGTGCGGTAGTGTGGTTTGGGCGTAGAAGAGGAAGAATGGGCTAATTGGAATCGATAATTGTATGTGGTGGCTGTAGAGGAAGAGAAAAGAGATAGGTGCCACGTGCCACCACAAGAGTGGAGGAGAGAAAAAGGAAGAACAGCCATGCATGTACAATAATGCTACAGGCTGACGTCATGATGATGTCATAATTTTTTTTCCTTTTTCTTTTCTTCTCTCCATTTTTTTCCTTTCTTCTTCTTTTCCGTCTTCTTTCTTCTCTTTTCGCCATGCACTTCTACACATACTATCGGAGGCAATTGAATTCCGCTCCCTTGATGGCGTTGACCCGCATTGACTATTTTGTTCTTTTGTCGGAAACTCCAATTAGCTCCAATTTCACACCATTTTCTCTCGTTTCCGCACAATTCCGCTTGTTTTCTACAAAATAACAAAAATAGATTAATTACATATTAATTGACATGAGGATTGACTTATTTATAGTGTTTTAGATACGATAACATGCATAAAAATGCGTGTGATCAAGTAAACTTGTATTTTTCATATTCATACTGCTAACTCCCAATTTGGCCATCCAAGTACCAATACCTTCGTTTAAGAGAATATTTTGTAATAAAAGATACATAAGGTTCAAGGTTGAGGTAGACTCAATAGACTTGCTTTTGAATTAGAGGAATCTGCAACACCATTACTAATCCTCAATTAAAAAAAATTAAATATTGACTGTCAATAGCACTATTAGTAACTTTTAGTAAACTACTGTATCCTCAATAAACCGTTTGTTGACCTTAAATATAAACAACCAAGAAGTGTATTGACTCTCAATAAAACAACTAAATGCATTACTGAGCCTTAATAAAAACACTTGCCCTAAATAACACAATCAAATTCATCTTACTCTCAATCGACAACCAAAAGGTTTACTGACCCTTAGTAAAATAACCAAATGCATTATTGACTGTCAATAACATTATTATTGACCATTAGTAAACAATCATATCATTAATAAACTATTTATGGTAATAAACAGCCAAACATTTTATTGATCCTCAATAAAAAAAATATAAAAAACTTTATTGACCCGTAAAACAACTAAATGTATTATTGAGCCTCATTAACAACATTAATGACCCTAAACAACCGTAATTTTTAATTTAAACAAAATTGACCACTTAAACAATGATTATGTGTAGTAAGTGGAAATCAAGAACAGTGTTGCTATCTCTCTCTCTCTCTCTCTCTCAAAATAGAGCTAGGGTTTTGTGCAACTATCAACTAGTTATCATGACTTCTGTTGATGCAATGGCCGCTGAAGGTAAGAAGTAGGTGGATCTTGCGTCTGTCAAATGGAAAGGGATTGAGACAATCTGATATGTTCATGGTGGGAAAATTGCTGACAACATGGAGTTTAAGGTATGTTTCGCAACGCTTGGAGGCTGAAGGGCAAGCTGCAGGTTGAAGAGGCAGAGATCCAAAGGGTTTTGTTTACCTTTTCGGATCCAAATAATAAGGTTCAGTCTGAAGGGGGCCCTGTGGGGTTCTAATGAAGCCCCGGTGGCGCTCGCAGCTTGTGATGGAGAGAGTCTAGTGGAGAAGGTACCGCTGGGGAATAAATCATACTACATCTCTCTGCATGAGATACCACCAGCGTTTTTGATCCGAGAGGATTATGATGATGATTGAGTACAAGCTCGAGGATTTTTAGGAGATTGATAAGTTGGGAAGAAGAGTAGGCAAATATCGCATCCCGGTGGAGATTTCTCTACCTAAACTTTTGTCTTTAAAGAGCTGGATTAGGTTGGCGATGAAGTGGAGTTTTTATGTAGGTTTCACTATGACAAGTTATTTGGACGTGGTAGGGTGTGTGGGCTTGTCACCCACGTTGGTTTACCATGCTCGGGGTTGCCCTTGGATGAGGAGGATGAGGCAGATAAGCGCATGGTGGTGGGCAGTCCAGATGTGACTACGTTCAAATGAGTGCACAATGTAAAACCCCATCAATGTAGTAAGAGTAAGTAGGGTATCGTTCTGGCCGGGGATTAGGGATGTAAACTCCTGCATAAGACGTTAATTAAACAAATGAATCAAAGTATATACACAAGCTATTTACGAAAATAAGAGGGATTTATGAGTTTATGTCTAATCTAATTACTAAATATGATACAAGTGACCAAATCAAATCACGAATCAAATAGAAATGGATGAATGGGCAGTGTAGAGACGAAATTAACTACTCACTAACACATTAACGATGCATCAAATCATCAATCACAAATCAAACATGTCATAGAAAGAAATCAATCAAGAACATAGATGAACACATACAAAGTCCTTATTACTTCACTTAATTAAATTAACTAGATGAATGCACCATAGTTAACCTATTAAGCATGAAATTATTAGTGGTAGCTAATCACTAACAAGAATAAAATTAACACATTAAGAACATATGAAAGTTTGATTGATTTAAGTAATGTATCTTCCCTCAAGTTTGTCTTCATGCAACTCATATGTAATCAGTAAACCTTTATTGATAAATATTCTCTTTTATTTTATTTTCCAGATTGCACATGAAGCAAATCTCTTCATCAATTACAATTTCCAAACAAGGAAATTTTAAATTCTTAGATTTTAATTCACATATATAAAAATCTTCAAATTTGAAATTCAAATCAAAATCAAAATTTCTAATCCCAACGGGCTCTAAATGGCAAATATATTAATTGACCATGCATTAATTTTTAATTCGTGAATATAACCGTATATCAATTTTCAATGCAAGAGTAGTTACATAATCAAAATGTTTATTCCTAAAATGATGCAAGTAATGTGAATTTTGGAATCCACCAGCACTTTGTGACATAATGGTTATAGATGTGTTGGTACATTCCTATCCACATATTTGGTTGATATGGATTATATTTATAACTAGCACCAAACTAATGGAGGTGTTGTTGTTAACCGTTTGAATGTTCGACCAAATAAAATATAAGAATGACTAAAAAAGTCGCGTGTTAGTTGGACATATCAAACGCCCACTATTCAAATCTGTAACGTTTTTCAAATGAAAATAAATAACAATTTTTTTTTCAGTTAGTTTTGAGATTTAGAAATTCTACTTTATGAAGACCTCAGATCCTTGCATACATTATTGGAAGAACTATCTCAAAAAATTTAAGTAGCCGTACCTACAATAGAGCAAATTATATCTAAAACACTCTATGGAGTTTGGAGGAAACCTTGTTCATGGAACTTTTGGCTAGTGAATAAGGTTTGGCCAGTAAGAATTGAGTGCAAAGTTACTAATATCTTAGAGAGTAGAATTTCTATTTGTAACGCCTCCATTTGCACCTCTCTAAATTGGTCACGTTACAGTGCCTCGAATCTCTAGAAGCAAAACCTAAGAAGATGTAAGCTTATGTGCTAAAGAGAAGCATGTCAATTTATCTAAAAGTCAAAAAATTTAAAATGGTAAGAGTTGGCAAAATTAAAGCGTAAAGTTTAAAATGAGGTGAAATTGAACACATTATTCTAGTTGACTAAAATGATGTTATAACTAAAAGAATGCCAAGAATGTTGGATTTGGTTCCAAGTATAACTACCTAAGTGAAACAAAATTGTATTGAATTATCAATTTAAAATAGAGAAAATAAACTCTAGTTTGGTTCCAACCATTTGAATACGAATTCAAGAGCTCAAAGGTTGAGGTTTTATTTGTTAAGTTTTTTTTGAAAACTTTCCTCGTGGAAGTCTTAGAGTACGTCGATAGTTCGTAAACATGAGTTATGTTATTTTTCAAGATTGTATAAAACAATTATAGTCGGTGGAAGATTGTTTGTTTTTGGAATTTTTCTATAAATAAAAAAATTCAAGAAAATCCAAACCTTTCCAAAAGCCTCTCTCCATTGAAGCCCTAACTCGATTTTTTTTATCACCAACTCGATTTAGATCCATTCCGGCCAACTGCGGCGGTCTCCGGCCGTGAAACTTTCCAGACAGGATCGCCTCCGCCGTCTGGTCGTCTCTCTGGTGGTTTCTATCGTGTTTTTTTTGAAAACTTTCCTCGTGGAAGTCTTAGAGTACGTCGATAGTTCGTAATACTGAGTTATGTTATTTTTCAAGATTGTATAAAACAATTATAGTCAGTGGAAGATTGTTTGTTTTTGGAATTTTTCTATAAATAAAAAAATTTAAGAAAATCCAAACCTTTCCAAAAGCCTCTCTCCATTGAAGCCCTAACTCGATTTTTTTTATCACCAACTCGATTTAGATCCAAAATTTTTGTCTAGCGTCACACGGTAGCGCAGCCACCACCATTTGGTTTCGCACTGAGTTCCTGTCTATGCCTGTGTCATTCTCCTCTACCAACTTTCATTGTACTTTGCGGATCGAAGCCAAAAAACACGGCGGAATTCGACTAGACCGGTCTCCATCCTCCGACCACTATGAGGCTTGAAATCACTTTTTGACCCAAGTGAGCTTTTGACCATGATCTAGCTCGATCTGGTCAAATTGACCATAGTTTCATGTATAAAAGTTGCTCCCCTTGTTTTCCTCTACATGTTGATCGATTTTGATCTTGTTAGTTTTCACTTTCACCTGCGGCGTGTGGCCTAAGCTTATCCACTTGTGACAACGTGTCCGGCCTACTTTCGTAAGTGTTTGCTCTTTATTTTGTGATCATTGATACAAGGATGTAAATATATTTGGTTTTCCATAACTCAATCGTTTGAACTAGTTAGATTAAATGTAATTTCGATTTGGTCGGTTTTGATTCATGAGGATCTGACTGTTATATTGTTCTTCTGTTTTGCTAATTCAGTGCTAGAATTGTATCTGAGACCTTAGGTTGTCTCGGGTGAAGTTTCGTCTCAATTGACATAATCTTCAGTTTTTAGTTTAAGTGCACGTGTTGATTTTCAAATGTGTTCGTTACTTTGTTGTGTACTAAGTTGAGACTTTAATTTCCTTAGATACTTGAGGAGCCTTGTTGCTTGTTTTTGTTTTTGTGTTTAATCTCATTATGTGTGTGAAGACGCAGTGAAATTTAGAGATGAGTAAATCTCATGATATTCTTTTTCTGAACGGAGTTCACTATATTGCTTAATAGAATTAGTTGTTGATTATGAAAATTATTTATTGAAAAGAAATAACTATTTTGAAATATATAAACTTCATCAGCACGGTTCATGGGTAAGTGAAATCTGAGTTAAGGGTGGTGCTATTCACACACCCCTTCTATTTTTCTCTATTCACACACCCCTTCTATTTTTCTATTAATACTATAATGCAATTTTCTTTTAAAAATTACCCTAACTACCCTTCCTTATAATTATGTTTCTTTTTCTTTTTTCTATTTGGCAATTTAATCATCCCCAAATCTTAAACCCTTATTTTCCCGTAGACATAGAGAACTTCAAAACTCTTTTCGACTCCCTCTTTTCTTTTTCATCAAAAACTTCTCTAGCATAGTCATTCTATCTCTCTAATATGATGCTTTGAAGTTTAATCATGGTAGAACAAGAAACTTTAGACCCATCTTTGGAAAAAAATTTACATTTGATTTGCAATGGAGACATGGAAAAAAAAAAAGAGTTTAGTGATCATTCGAGTTCCTTTAATCCATTATTCCTGGTAAGATTCTAACTAAAATTATTTGAAGTATTTGAATCCATTGAGCAACTATAGAACTTTACAATAGCCTAATAATGATGGCCTTATGATTATAAACATGATTTATTCTACTATATTATCCTAGTATAACATAATTTTGTCCCCACACGAAAATTGCAACTCATTACATTCAATATTATGTAGAGCATCTCCAAATTTTGTGTACATCATTAGCTGTAGTGTGGAAGCTTATGGCTGAAGTGGATAAAACGCTGATTCCATTTTTTTTTTTTGATTTGAGGATGATACACTTGGATTAAGAGTCATAAACAAACAAGCATTGAGTTTGGTACTTTGCAAAGTATGAGGACAAACTTTACAATTTGGATTCAGTTGGGTGAAGGTGATTACCTGAAAATCATATTCTTTGTCTAATATTACAGGTCATTCCACTTAATAAATGTATTATTTTTCCTTTATTTACAGGTAAAAAAAAATTGATTTATTGTATAATGATGTTTGATTCATGATTGAATTGCTTTGTAATGATCATATTATTGTTTTGAGACTTGATTTCTTGTGGAATACAATATATTGCAAAAGAGAATGTTTATATTGTTTTGAGATTTATTTTGAGTTGTCAAAACAATAGTTGTAAATAGTACAATAGTGAAATCATTTTATTGATTTGATGAGACATTTTGGGTCAGTGAGGCCTCCTTAAATATTTTGGTTAGAGTCGTGACCGAGGGTCAAAGTAGTGACTGCACATGGGTGGCAAGTTCAGAACTAAGCCCTTGGGTGAAAGGCGCAAAACTAGTTAGAGCTCAAGTCTGCCTGGCAATGTATCCATAGGGGTAATAGTGCGGTTATTAAGACTTATGAATACTCTTTTTAAAAGAAGTCTCAAGAGTATTCATTCTTTTATATCCAAGAGAGACGTTGATTTCATATTTAAATTGTTAAGTTAACAAATGATTTGAAATGTATGTCACAGTTGTGACTTATGCTTTCATTAAAAGAAAAGGATATTGATTTTACTTAAGTTGGGTAATTTCCTGAACTATCTTATATGCAGGGACTACAGTGTGAGTTTTGAGTCTGTCATAGAGTTAACCATTATTGAGTTTCGAAAATAATCATTGTGTTGATGATTTCCTTGAGGATTGATAGTGAAGTTGTTTGTTGAAGTTGCTTAAAATGATTCTTGAGTTGAGATATTATATAAGCATGTGTTTTTACTTGGTTATTGTGATTGAACATACTCATACAAGCTTAAAAACCTTATCGATTTTGTTGTTCCAAATTTGTACACTATTTGATGGTGTAGGGGTTAATATTGCAAGTCAAGGTAATCAGAGTTGAAGCTAAAGCTTCCTTATTGTTGCAGTTGTAGGTTTTTAAAACCTATTTTGTTGTTTCACACTTGTTAGACTTCCGTTGTGTATTAATCTCTTAGTGAGAAGTTACTTATTATTTTGATATTTCAATTTAATTTGTAAAACTTTTGTAATGATGTGACTCTAAAAATTTTCAAGTGTTTTATGTAATTTTTTGAGCCATCACATTTCGGATTTGTTTGATAGTTAATAACTCATTACTTATTTAAAATTTAAAATTTGGGGCATGACAGGGAAGGCCTATGAGATCATCATCCACAAGGTCTAACTCCTCACTTTCTTCGTCAACGTTGATTGTTTTACATATGAAGTGCTCGCAAAATCTTTCTTGAGGACAATTATTCGAAAGACCTAAATACGCATGTAAAGCGAGGTTAGGCATATATCTCTGATTAATCTCTACGGTTTCACTACCATTCTCTGTTTCGGTTATGATTTAGTGTCATTTATTTATGATAAAGTGTAATGAGCAAAGTCATTATTGTCATTCTCTATGATTATTTCTCTCTCTCTCTCTCTCTCTCTCTCTCTCTCTCTCCCCTCCCCTCCTCTCGTATCTCTCTTCTTTCCCAATACTGCTTTGCATCTCATCGCTCTAGACAATCTCATCTTATCATATCTCTGAACCCTTCCTCATGTTCCTCATAAACCCACAACCAATTTAACAAGCTACATCTGCTTCAGGGTTCTTTAGGTTATAAATGCATAATTGAGAAGAGAAAAAGTATAGTGTGAGAGAGTGAGGAGAGATAAAATAGATATGAGCTAGGTTTGCAATGTCTATTTCTAGCCACCCAAAGTTGACAAGAGTTTGGGAGCGATATAACTTCGATTAATTTTTGTATTGATTAATGTTCTTTGTTGATGCTTGGTAGTTAGTTTAGTACATGCATTTTTGGGTTTAAGTCATGTTGTTCTTAGCTAACTCATAGAACAAAAGATAATGATATATACAAATTAGTTACAAAATACTTTTTAGTAAATTGAATAATCATTAAGGGCAAAAATAACTTCTTTGTTAGAGCACTCACTACCTAATGACGATGTGGTGTTAGCTTAGTGGTTAGAGCACCAATTACCTAATGACGAAATCAAGGGTTCAAGTCACCATGGGGGTAGGAGTGAAATCCTTTGATTCTCTCTTAAAATATCAAAAAAAAAAGAAAAAACTTCTTTTGTTGAAGTCCAAAAAACTTTTGACATAGTTTCATGCTTTTTTTTTTTTCCTAAAAAAAAAAAAAAACATGATAAAATATTTTGTGTATGTAGTTGTTGGTTAGCTTGGTAGTTTACATGCATTATCAAGTTATATACATATTGGATCCGAATTTGTTGTTGTAACTTTAGTTGTGAACCTTGGACTTTTGCCCTTACTATTCTTGGTGTCTAAACATATTTGTTTTACCACTCGCTATGAAAAAGAGGTATATTTGCTTTTAAAAATAATATTTTTATTTTATATTTTTGATTTTTAGACCAATATAAGACTTATAACTTAAAAATCTTAATAATTTCACTTTTCTATTTGAAAAGTCGAAATTATTAAATTTTCAACCACATGTGAAAAGACTTGGTGATCGAATTGTCCTCTTATATTCTTCAAAGTCAAAATTTTACCAATATGGAAAAGATCTACTTCATGTTTTGGTTTACATCATTCTTTTTACTTGTAAGAACATAAACATCATACTCGGACGTAAAAGCAAAGACATATCCAAAATCAAATACATGCAACACGAAGTACCGTGGTCCAAAAAAAACTAACTATCATATGATTTATACAATAATAGTAAATACAATAGAAGAAGAAATGATTCTCAGAATTTGAATTCATACATTTTCTCTGAAAATTTTACCATGTAAATAGTTTTTTCCCTCTTTTTTTTTTTTTTTGGCTCAGAATTTGTAGAGTTGTTCTTTCCCTATTACTGTGCTATCACAAGCGATTACTTTTACTGTATTTTACCTTCCATGGTGGAATAGCAGATTTACTAATCCGTTCCTTTTTCGGTTAAGCGTCTCTGGTGTCTGCACCAGGCAGCTGCATGAACTTGCACTCCCCCTACCCCAAAATCCCGAAACAGAAACACAGCCAGAATAAAGAAACCCCAATCTCAACATTACTACGGCACCGCTATAAATACTCCAAGCTCAGTCTCTCACAGCAGAAACCAACCGACCCACCCGTTGCAATTCGGTTAAGCGTCTCTGGTGTCTGCACCAGGCAGCTGCATGAACTTGCACTCCCCCTACCCCAAAATCCCGAAACAGAAACGCAGCCAGAATCAGAAACCCCAATCTCAACATTACTACGGCACCGCTATAAATACTCCAAGCTCAGTCTCTCACAGCAGAAACCCACCCGTTGCAATTTGTAAGAGCCAGTTGTTTCGCAATGTTCAAGTCGAAGCTGCAGGAGCTGTGCCAGAAGAAGGCGTGGCCGTTACCGGAGTACAGCAGCAACAAGGAGGGCCTCGACCACGACCCTCGTTTCTCAGCCACCGTCAAAATCAACGGCCGTGAATTCAACACTGTCGACCCCTTCAGATCCTCCAAGTTGGCCCAAAACGACGCCGCTAGGCTCGCCTTCGATCACTTCTCTGCCCCCGCTACCCGCCCCATTCCTTTCGATTTCCCTCAGCCGAGTCTTGTCGCTATCGCTCCCGCTCCCACTCCCTCAGGTAGTGGATTTGAATTCTGTTACTGTTTTTGCTAGTGTTATATTCTCTGTTTGATTCCTGCTTGGAAATCCCTTTTTCTGATTCCTGTCTACTTAATTTGATGCTGAATTTGAGAGTTCTGCAAATGTTTAATCAATTAGGTCTTTGATCATAGAGATATAACTAGTCTGAAATATCGGTATTGAGGTCTGTAGTTTCTGTACAGCTCTTGATGATTGTATTTATGGAATTGGTTTGTGAAAGCATGAGGGGTTTGGTGTTCGAAAAGTGTACATTGATGAGTGTATAGAACACCAGTGAGTTTTAAAGATATAGATAGTTTCTCTCCAGCTGTAATTTATTTCAAGTTTCGTAACATGGAGTTTCTAGGATGTATGTGGAGTATATGGAAAAAAATATAACATTGTTATTGAATGAATATGCAACGGTTATGTTTAGTGACATTAGCTTGTGCAAAGGACCAACTACGTATTGCTAAAATTCAATGATACTTATCTTACTACAGTTTACGACGTTGCAACATTTCTAATGCTTTCACGACTGTGATGATTGTGCTATTACCATTAGATCATCTAGGTTTTTATCATATCTTCTGAAGGAAATGTTTTTAATTCATATCTAATCCAGATTAAGTGTATCAATGTCATATGTTGACGTGATGGTTTCAATTCTATTTAGTTAAAGAAATTCAGTGCTAGGGTTGTGAGTTTAATTAATAGCTGAGCCTTGTTCGAGTTTTGCTGTTCTTACTTTTGAATGGAGCTTTGGAAAGAGTTCAATGTTGGTTTGGGTCTAACATTACTATATTGGAGGGTATGGATAGTGAGTGCCAGGCAGTTGCCACACTTGACTCTGCTCAGGCCTGGCCTTGTGTACCATAGTCATCACACATTTTGGATTACTTTTTTTTATTTTTTATTTATTTTTTTCACATTTTCAAATGCTCCTTATTCTAGGACTTCCCACAGGACTGGGCACTGATTGGAGTTTTACAAACACACCACTGCAATTGCAAAAGACTCAAGAAACACATCAACCTCCTCAGGTCAGTGGTAATGCAACAGATGGTGGTTCTCAGGTCAGTGGTAATGCAACAGCTGCCGGTTCTCAGGTCAGTGGTAATGCAACAGTTGCCGGTTCTCAGGTCAGTGGTAATGCAACAAATGGTGGTTCTCAGGTCAGTGGTAATGCAACAGTTGCCGGTTCTCAGGTCAGTGCAACAGGTTCCAGTTCTCAGATCAGTGGCAGAGCATTAGGTGTTGAAGGTGATAATAGATCTAAAGGTCAGAAAACTTCTTCTGTATAAACTCTAGTGAAATATAATTTCAGTTTCTGCACCGGAGTATTTTGAATTTTTCCACATAACCTTCAAGGTTATTGGGTAGTTACAGAGGATGTGTAGTATTTAGCATGGTCTAGAATAAGGTTTTTGGGCATGTTGGAACATAGTTTGCATACAGAAGATGTAACTGAAGCTTGAAATATAATTTTCATCATCCTGTTGTGGAGCTAGCATGTTAGAATCTTGGACATGAAACTTATATATAAATAATATAATGAGGGAAAGAAATGGTATATACACTATATAATCCCCAACCTTCTAGCCTCGGCACATTGTACTTATCAATTTGCCCGCTTATATGTCTTTGTTCATACCCAGTGTCAACTTTTTTGTGGTTAGTTTTCTGTGGTTTGCAACTAAGACTATTTTCATATGGGGTGTAGGTATACAACATTTGCATAAGAACCAGCTGCAGCGTTATGCTCACAAGAGGAATCTCATTTTACCTGTCTACTCTTGTGAGCGGGAAGGTCCTCCTCATGCCGCTCGTTTCAAATGTACAGTAACAATCGATGGAAAAACTTATCAGGGTCAAGAATTTCTTCCCACTGTGAAGGATGCTGAACATGCAGCTGCAGAAGTTGCTTTGATCTCCCTGTTGCCAAATGGAGTCCAAGAAGTTATTGTTCTGACAACCTGTGGCCAATTGATATCTATTCTATGCATGTTGTTATAACTCAAACGAGTCTAACATACCTGCTTTTTTTTTTCTTTGCTTCCCCTTAGGATGATTCCGGTTTGTACAAGAACCTTTTACAAGAACTAATTCAAAAAGAAGGTCAACATGTACCACTCTATAGCACAAGGACATCCGGTGAACCTCACATGCTTACTTTTGTTTCAACCGTGGAGATTGGAGGAGAATCTTTTACCGGTCAAGTAGCAAGAAGCAAGAAGCTGGCAGAAGTGAGTGCAGCAAAGGCTGCCTATAATACTTTGAGAGATCGTAAGTGCAGATTTCTTGAACTTACCAGATCCAAATAATGTTAGCTCTCAGCTGCTACTAGATTCGAATAATGTGCATATTTGAGATAAGTATTGCACTCGAGTCTATAAATATTAAATCAAAGTTTGTTAGGCACTAAGAGTTTCTATTTGGAATTGTTTAAGCACTTGTAATCATTGATTGCTAGTGTTGATGTCCTTTGAAGATGATTGACTGTTAGTAACTTTACCATGTTTAAGCAACACATCCAATCTACAAATTATCCCATCTCAGTCTACAACCATTTCATATTCTTTCTATCCATGGGTTCTTCTAGGTTTCATAGTCTTATTGAGTTTGTTTATTGCCTCTTTTTTATGAATCAGTTGATTTATTTTCAGAAGACTAGCTTTTACTCTTTCATTCCAACATAAATAGTCTCTCTCGAGCAATAAATTATAAATGAGTAAAAAACTTAAATAATTTCATCAATTCATGAAATTTTTTCCTCCCCGACTCTTTTCAATTTGATTTCACTGGTAACTGCCCTACTATATTATTTTTTTCTCGAAAAATATGGTTAGTCAGACCTTACTCAATTTCAAAAATAATATCTGATAAGCTCGGTACATAACAGGTTGCCTGGCTTATATTTGCTAGGGAATGGTATTTTGCTTAATTTCATAAAATGGCTTCCTCTTCAGGTAAGTCAAGTCCGATCCCGTTGTTTCTGACCCAGGCTTCACAAGGGCAAGAAGGATTGCAGTTCTTATCTTCGAATGCTCCATCATACATGGCTCCTGATCTACAACAACAAGTGAGACCTAACGCTCCCAAGATTTCAATTCCAAATTCAGTTACTAGGGAACAAGAAAAGGAGATCAGCGGTATGTTTTCGCATGAAGCTTTATACACCTAATGAATATACTAATCACTCTGTTCATATGTTCTCTTTGTTGGGATCATGTCCTAAACACCTAATAAATAATACTAATCACTGTGAATACTATCACTGGCACCGAAATAAGTTGGAGATGTGCCATACATAATTAAACTTGAGGGGATTAAGTGAATGCCTTGACCAAGTAAATACAAAAGATGCCTAGAACATATAACTACAAAACCTGAAGAGAGTGGAATATGCTCTCTGGCTTTTTTTTTTTTTTGTAAGTTTTATATGCCACATGGATTATCCAGAGGATCTCAGGGATCTGTGGGAGTTGAGGACTGATGGCCTCTCTTTGTCTCGCCAACACTGACACTGAGCACTCATGGCTCGTCAATGATTGCTCTCTTTGTTTGCATCCTAAATATCATTGTGTTATTTGTTGCTGTTCTTCCGGGCACGAAAGATAAGTGATTCCTATGATCCAGGCCATCATAGATTGAATTCATCCCTTAAATTTGAAATTTGGGTGTTCAGCGGGCTTCTGTACGCTAAGGATAAAATAAAATCGCGGAAAGATAATTTGAGGGAGGAACAAAAGAAAAAAGGCTTTCATATTAATTAGAGGTAAGTTCAGAAATGAAGTTCAGTCGTCAAAGCATTAATAAATAGTGTTTAGTGACTGTAGAATCCTATGGCAACTTTTGAGTGGATTCCTCCTTATATAATTGCCTGTACAAACAACTAAAGTAAGTCGTATACAGACCCGCTGTGGGATCCAGTCATCGTAATGGATCAAGTAATAAGAGATCCACAATAAGATCTACCCACTCAGAATACTTGTGGAAGTGAACTCCCATTACATTGACACTCATCTTAAAACATGCATTTTTATCCTATCTACTGGACAAGTAGGTTGAATTGCTGTTAAACTGTGGCTTCATATTGTACGATATAGGTTCGTTTCTCTCAAGAGTACATACTGTTTTATTGCAGTGGCTGCTGTGGGAACCAGTCATCAGTCTACAACTGTATCTTCAGGAGTTGATAATCATACAGTAGGTGGAGGATCCACTTCGTCTGACACTGTACCTGGCCGTGTACTGAAGACTTCACGTTCTGCTTCCCCTCCATCCCAAAGTGGATCCTCTTCGACTTTGACTTATTTCTGTACTTCAAATATGGACTCTACTCTTCAGCCACCAGCGAAAAGAAGTACATCATACACTAACATAGTTGCTGTACATCCACGGATGTCGAATATGACACTCCCAGAAGACTGCGTTGTGTTGTCCCTTAGTGATGAAACTTGGGTTGCTGTATCACCCATGAAGACCGAAGGTATAACAAATCACTCATAATGTGGTGGTTTGCCATAGATGGTTTCTTTGTTGTAAAATAGCAGTTGCCTTTCTTTATATTGATGTACTTTGCTTGAACCTCTTGCTTGGATTATGTAGTGCTGGAAAACCATTATCATGAATTTCTGAAACTGAGGCATTTTCCTGATTGTTCAAAGTAGAATTAGTTTGAAAGATCTTGTATGCTCTCTGTTTTACTACTGGGCAAAACGATCGCTAGTTTATGGAAAGTGTTTGTATGATCTTTTGCTAGTAGCCTAGGCCATTTAGGAAGAGAAAAAACAGACTGCAAATTTACCATTCATCCTCACTTTGGTGGAGCTACAGCTCCAGGTGAACGCTGCAAATTCTAATGTGCAGTCACTACCAAAGTGTTCTCCCCTTGCAGCCAAACCTTTGATGTGCTACTAAGATCAGCGTAAGCTGGAGATGAGATATTGGAGGAAATTAAACCCATTTTGCATATGGAATTAATTTCCTCCAATTCTGATCTACAAGTTATGCACTTTGATTTCATTGGTGATATACTTGAAAAAGCAAACTACAGCAGAGAATCTGCAGGTGACATATTAGAGAAAATTAAACCCAGTATGCAGATGATGGCAATGGGACTAATTTCCTCCAATTCTCCCTGTCAGAATATGAGCAGGTCTCCCTGTCTTGTACACTAATAACAGGAGAGTGAGTGTCCAATAGTGGTTGTATGATCAAAATATCACCATGTAAACACTTAAATTAAAATTAGCATTATTAGTCACTCATTACATAATATATTGGTTCAGATACATATGCTGCTCCAAATGACAACAGACCTTCCCCATTAATCAAATTACTGTAGCTTGCCTGTTTGTTGATCTGTTCATCTATAAGGTCTCAGCTGAGCCTGCAGAAGACAAATATTTACCCTAAGTTAATTAGATGCAGTTTAAGTGTAATTACGGCATACAAGCTTTGCCATACGTGAATGTGGAACACATAGAGAGAGAGAGAGAGAGAGAGAGAGAGAGGCTAGTTACATGGTGCAGTTCATGCGATTAGAGATTGGGAAACTAAGGTGCGCATTGCATATGATGGGTAGATCTTGGATGATGGAGGCTACAAAAGGAATACCATATGTACGAGACATGTCCTCAATGCATTGACATATATCGCGAGGTCCGTTCTCACTACTTTTGGCCATCTTGTTCAATCTCCTCACCGAATCACAGCACTGCGTTGACGGTTGCGAAAATAACCCGGTGATGAACCTCATGCAGTTGCTGAACTCGTTCCAGGCTTGAGCACAGAAACTGGACGCTTGACCCATGGCCGATCCACAAATTAGTGCAAAAATCATCACATAAGCAAAAAGGCGACCCATCACAATATAATTGTTTTATTGAATGAATTCTGATGCTTTCTAGCTAATAGCTAGCTCGGGATTATCTATATATTTGTGTGTAACAAAGACGTAACAATATGGGAATCAGTTTAAACAAATCATCATCATGCCTTCTATATGAATATTTTTTTTTGTTACAATTATATATGAATGATTTTGATATGTAGTAAGAGAACTTCTTGAGAATACGGCATAAATTATGACATCATGAAATACTCGATAAACATTGTGTGCTATATTTAGCAGGACAAAAGAGTGTGAAAATCACTAGGATTTTTTTTTGAGTAAATGAATATTGCATTAATAATCGCAGGTAAGAACGACACTTACAAAATTCCAGAAAAACGGGAATCATGCACCATTCGCTTAAGACATTGAAGCTCACTTAAAAACAAGGAGCCTAACAAACTATAACATTTCCTACAGAGAGATAATTTTGTGTGAAAAGTTCCTTTGCCAATGCGCTCAATTGCGGTGCTCCAGAAACTTCCATTATCAAGATGTAAAAGAAACATCATAATCTGCAGGCTAAAAAACCATCCAAGTGTACTTATTTAATTGGAATAATCCTCCGAGATCCCAAATATGAAACCCTAGAGCACCAGAGGCCATCAGTTGGGTCCAAACCTGGGCAAAAAATCTCATATCCATCCCAATTATTTTGGGCACCCAAAACACTCCAAACAGTGTAGACCGCCAGACTAATTTGGGCACCCAGCCAGTTTTGGGCTTCCAGTTCGAATTGGGCACCCGTCCGTGAGAGAGAAGCTTCCCATTCTCGACCACTGCACTCTCAGCTTTCATCAGGACCACCGCTGCTCCCTTCAGACTGTTTGCACCCACCGTCGAGGCCTCACCCATCATGCCACCATCAGATCGGAATTCGATCTTTGTAGATCGAAACTCCAGAGTTGCTATGCTTTGGGCCTGGGAACCTCTCTGTTGCCATGATCGATTCATCAGCACTGCACCTCCAGCAAACCGGACTGTTGCCGTCAGTCACCATACAGGGTCGGTGGCCACTGGCCTTATAATTGCAAGCACCATCTGCTTGGTCTTCAAGTCACTCCACACAATTACGGCCAGATCTCCTTGCCCAGCAGACCTCTATAGTGATGGTTGCACATCACCGGCCTTGAGCCGCGCTCTATTTGGCCGGATTCTACCAGAATCACGACTAAAAACCTCTCTGGTCAATGATCTCCAACGTGAGATTCTGACAGTGGTAAAACCATCCTTCTTCCCAACACTTGGTTGGGAGCTCGTCAAAAGAGACTAATGTCGAGTCACCGCAAGTCCGCTTGGTGGTGATGATAGGACCAAAAAGTGTGACGATATTATTGAATATGTGCCCCATTTTAGCCTTATTTCTCCCTTAGTTTAGTGTTTTGATTCATTAAGTCATTTTAAGAGTCTTGTAGAGTGTTTGGCGTGAAATAGGCAGAAAACGCAAAATTCATGAAGAATCCTAGCTGGATCAGGATTCCTCACCGTCATGCAAATCTGTGGGCCTTAAGATAGAATTTATGGGAGTATTTTTATGAAATTAAATTGTTTTAATTCTTTTTATTTTCTCTAAAAGAATTTAATTTTGTGCCCTTTATTAAATTAGGTTGATCAAGCAATGAAGAAGGGAAATAAAGGAGAAAGACGTTTTCAGTTGAGGAATAAAAGAGAGATGTTTTAGCTGAAAAATAAATAAGAGAAAGACGTTTCAGCTTGGAAATTAAAGGAATTGCCCCATTATGAGAGGAGTTAAGGCCATAAAGGAGACGTTTCAGTTGGGAAAACCAACCAATGCTCCCCTATAAATAGGCAATGTCCAGAATAGAATTGGCATCACTTCCCAGCGAAGATAATTCATTGCCTATCACTTCCTGGCCAAAAATCGTTGCAAGACTGCCCAATTCACTCCTCAAACCTCCATCTCCTACAAGACCGTGACCACCATCCATCCATCAATCTACGAAGATGGATTTCATCTTGGTCGGTCTCTACACCAGGTCGGATCATTCTGTTATTGGATGTCTAGGATATAGTAGATAGAGATATTTAAGCAACTTGCCTCCATTGTAAAAGATCAAGGATGAATATGAATGTTATTTCATTATTTTTCAGGTCATTTTTTTGTGGTTTTTTCTAGGCTTCTTTAGTTCCGATTTAATATTTTTAATTTTAATTTTAATTTTTTTTGGAAGTATCGCAATCATAAGAGCTCTAGGTTTGAGGGTTTGTACTTGCTACTAGTACTTTGACGGTACTTTGCACCATTGTGTATCTCGGCTTTTATCAGTACGCACAGAAAAGTCATTGGATTTATGCCAAATCTTAAATGGTGTATTCGCATATTTAATTCTAGTTTCTTTTAACAATCACTATTTATATGGAACCCCACAGTAACGTACTCTTATTACTACTATAGTCCTTGGTCATAGATCCAAGTTTAATGGATACCCTATTAATGAAACTAAAGTTTGTCTTAGTTGATGAGATAGTTAATTTACTGGAGCCAAGAACATAGAAGACAAGTTAATTACTTAACTCCTTAGAAAACAAGGATTTCCTAATTTTATGATTTTCAATTCTTAATCCTTAATGAACAAGGATTCTTTAAAAAATAAAAATAAAAAAAAACGAAGGAATTTTCAATCCCTGCCGAACAAGGATTTGTCAATCCGTAACCAACAAGGAAACAGAAAATTAACGATTATATATAGGAGTTAAAAACCACAGAAAGGCTCATCAATCCTCAGTATCGCTAGCTAGCGCTACCAAAACCCTAAGCTTCCTTGTTCATTAGTACTTTCATGCGCACCTATACTGCAAAGCCCAGGGCAAGCAGCGAAAAAGGCCGCTGCTGGTGCTACAGCTGCCTCGGCCTCGACCCTTAAACAAAAAGAATCCTTCACCACTGCAAGTGGAAATTTTCTGGCAACTTTCCGACGATGTTGCTTTACATCCTCAGTATCGCTAGCTAGCGCTACCAAAACCCTAAGCTTCCTTGTTCATTAGTACTTTCATGCGCACCTATACTGCAAAGCCCAGGGCAAGCAGCGAAAAAGGCCGCTGCTGGTGCTACAGCTGCCTCGGCCTCGACCCTTAAACAAAAAGAATCCTTCACCACTGCAAGTGGAAAATTTCTGGCAACTTTCCGACGATGTTGCTTTACAAGCAGAAGCAGAAGCCCAAGGAAACCAAAGGCGACAATATGATGCTGATCAGCATCAGTGTGGTGGGCAGTACTGGCCCGTTCCGGTTCGTCGTGAATAAGAAGGAACTAGTCGCTGCGGTCCTCCAAAGGGCCTTGAAGTCCTACGCGCGCTTAGGTCGGCTACCAGTTCTTGGCTCCGATCTCAAAGAGTTCGTCCTTTACTGCTCCACTGCCGCCGGCGTAGATGCTCTGAGTCCTTGGGAGACAATTGGATCCCGAGGGGCAGTTAATAACTTCATTCTATGCAAGAAGCCAACTACGACTCAGCCACTACCATTGGCTGCAGCTTCTGATAAGAAGAAGAGTCTGATCAAGGGGTGGATCAATAAGTCCTTCAATCTCAACATCTATTCCCATTGATCAACTTAGTTAGAATTCAATGGTAATTGATTGAGGCTAGGCTTTTACTTTGTTCTTGAAATTTTATCAAAAAAATGTTTATTATTTTTTTGTTTGAACACAACAGTTCTCGCTGGGTTTGTGCTTTTCTATGCAATTCAATTATCGACAAAAGTTACTGATCTCTCGAAAACAAAGTTATTGACCAAAGTTAAAAAGAAAAAAATAATGTCATCACTCATCACCTGTCATTTCGATCTGTGAAATATATACATGAATTATTTCTAAGTTATAACTCGAAGCCCTTTTTTTCTAGATCTCACATCAATTACCCAACTCCTATGAGTAAGTTTAGACTAATTTCTTTAGAAAATTACACATAAGTGTCATTTTGAAACTTTAATTAATCACAAGGCCACTTACTTTTTCTTGTTCATATAACTCTATAAGGCCACTTTCATCTTCCATTTATTTTTTCCTTGACGATTTTGCCCCTTTATAAACAAAACAAACAGTCTCTCTAAAATCAAAAACCTATCTCTCTCATCTCTCTAAAATCCAACTCCAATTCTCTCCCTCCGTCTCAGCCATGGCTGCCATGTACAAGTACAAATCACCCACCGGTCCGAGCCATTCCTCAAGTACCTAATACCAGAGCCCTAACCCAAATCCAAGACTCGTGAATCAGCAACTCCAGATCTCACAGAATCAACTGGATCTCCCAGATCCTTTCGACTTGTCTGCCTCCGCCGACTCCGGTCTCCCACAGATCACTGTTTCCGCCGACGGATTCCATTGCTTCTCCCACAAATTGACAGCGACGACATCGTCTCTGCCTTTGAAGGTAAGTCGAACCTCTTCTGGAAGCTTCAACCTCGTTCCCATCCTGGGATTTGAGATTGCATATCTGAGCTTCAGTTTGAATTCGTCGTTTATGGTCAGAGAGCTCTCTGATTGGGAGGACCATCGCAATAAGAAGCTTTGCTTCTTTGTACGGCGTCGTTGACATCCTTGATTCTTTTGCGTCAATGAAATCGGAACAGTTTTCTTCAATTTTATATTACTACATTTGGATGAAATCGAATCTGATTCAAATCCCTTCCCACCACCGCCTCCGTTTCGTCATCTCAATTGCCTCTAATAAGACTCCGGCTATGTCTTCGATTTTTTATTTATTTTAAGAATTGGTTTGTTTTGTTATCTTTTTTGTTTTTTTTTTAATGATGAATATTATTCCTCATATGAATTGGCTGTATAATGTGCGAGTAAGTGCTTGTCTAATCTGACAATTTTCGCATTTGGCATCATTGAATTTTGATATCCAATCGAGAGTGTTGTCTTGCATCATTTCAAAAAGAGAGCAAATGAGGCGGTTTTCAATGTTGGTTTTCAATGTCGGTGAGAGTAGCTTTCAGTGTTGGTGAGAGTAGCTTTATGTTGTTGGTTAGAAGATTTTTGTATGTTGATGACAGTATCTTTTGTTGTTGGTGGGAGTAACTTTTTTTTTTTTTTGGTTAACAAAAGAGGATAAGGTGGCTCCATCCCAAGTTGCCAGTTGCCACCTCCATTACTAAGTGCCTTAAGCCAAGCCACCACCACGGCTAAATTGAGTAACTTTTGGTGCTGATGATTGTAGCTTTTTGCGGTGGTGATAGTAGTTTTTGACATTGGCGAGAGCAGCTTTTGTTGGTAATGAAGATAGTTTTTTGCGGTGATGATAGTAGCTTTTTGCGTTTGTGAGAATAATTTTTGTTGATGGTGAGAGTAGCTTTTGATATTGGAGTAGCTCTCTAGTGTTAGTGACAGTAGCTCGCTGGTGTTGGTGATAGTAACTTTTGCTGTTGGTTTGAGTAGCTTTTAATGTTGGTGAGAGAACCTTTTGATGTTGGTGAGAGTAGTTTTCTGATGTTCGTGAGAGTAGCGTTTGTTGCTGGTGAGAGTAACTTTTGGTGTTAGTAACAGTAACTTTTGTTGGTGGGGATAGTAGATTCTGGTTTTGGGGAGCATATGTTTTTTTAGTAAGGAATAACTTTTGTTGTTGGTGATAGTAGT
>BDJD01004979.1:52823-78215 GCA_002564525.1 Rosa multiflora | reverse complement strand
ATTGGGAAGGGATATAAGAATGATGAATTATGCCCCTGCGTATTCATAAAGAAAACAAGTTCCGGATTTGCAATTGTAGTAGTATATTTCATAATTGGTACTCTTGATGAAATAAGAGAAATTGCGAGCTACTTGAAATCCAAATTTGAGATGAAGGATCTTGGGAAAACTCGATTCTATCTAGGCCTTGAACTAGAACACCGAGTTTGTGGAATATTAATCCACCAGTCTGCATATGTCCAAAAGTCAGGCGATATAATATGGACCAAGCACATCCTGCTAACACTCCAATGATCGGCCAAAGTTTGGATGCAAGGAAAGATTCATTTCGTCCAAAGGAAGATGACGAACAAGTGTTGGGAGCTGAAATTCCCTATCTAAGTGCAATAGGCACATTATTGTACTTAGCCCAATTTACTCGACCAGACATTGCATTCTCAGTGAACTTGTTAGCTAGATTTAGCTCAGCACCAACGCAGCGTCACTGGAATGGTATCAAGAACATCTTCGATACCTAAAAGGAACCATTGACTTGAAACTGTTCTTTCCCTACAGAGAGACAAGAGGGACCGCAGATGGAACTGCAATCCCTGAAGAAAATATTGATGGCGAAAGTGCCACTCACTACACCGAAATGCCAAATGATGTTTTGGTTGGTTTTGCTGATGCTGGGTATCTCTCTGACCCACATAAAGGTCTTTCCCAAACTGGTTATGTATTTACCAATGGGAACACGACGATATCTTGGAGATCAACCAAGCAAACCCTTGTGGCTACCTCCTCGAACCACTCAGAGATCATTGTTGTACATGAGGCGGTTCGTGAGTGTGTATGGTTAAGAACTATCATTGCACATATTCGAGGGATTAGTGGTTTGAGTTCTACCACTGAAGAGCCTACTTGCATTTATGAACACAATGCAGCTTGCATCGAATAGATGAAGCTAGGTTGTATTAAGGGTGAAAACACAAAACACATATCGCCAAAGTTGTTCTACAATTAGCAACAATAGACCATCCTCAAGATTCAAGTGAATCAAGTAAGGTCTGAGGAGAATGTGGCAGATTTGTTCACCAAATCACTGCCTAAGGCCACATTTGAGAAACATGTGAAAAACATAGGAATGCGAAGACTTTCCAAGATCACTTGATTAATGTAATGATCAGGGGGTGATGTAGACATCAGGGGAAGTCTAACACACACATGTCATTCTTAAATGTAGAAGGTGCGTTGTGCTCTTTTCCTTCGACCAAGTTTTATTTTTGTCCCACAGAGTTTTTATTGTTACTTGGCAAGGTTTTTAGTGAGGCAACAACTCATGCACCATTTCTTCTTTGACTTGGCACAAGGGGGAGTGTTAAAAGAAAAGCACATTATGTGCCTTCATCAAAGAAACAAACGAAGAGGGAATCAATCAATTACAAATCACAGCTCAATCAACATTTAGTATCATCAATGTAATTGATATTTCCATTGTAATCTTATCCCTATATAAAGGGGTTATGAATGAAATGAGTAGACCAATTCCCAATCCATTTTTACTTTAACATATATAACTATATATATATTCAATATATCAAAGAGGGCCTTGGGCCTTGGGCTGAAATTAAAATTACAATAAAACCATTTCTTTTTATAAATTCGGATAAAGACAATATTTTTGGAAAATCTGATCCAAAAACAGGTTTTGGAAAAACTGATCCCAAACTGTTGTAACTGTTCAACTCAAATTCAAATTGATTGAACAGTTACGTCTTCTTCTTCTTGTCCGCTCTTTATAAAAGAGGCATGAAGGTTCATTGCTGAATAAGAAAAAATTGTTTCTGACATCTCTTCTCATAAACACTCGAGAGAAACACAAGTGAAGTTCGCTAGGTTTCAAGGCAACGGTGCCACTCCTTGGAACGAGAGTTGTATCCTGCAGGGCAGTCGTCTACGATCAACCACAGCACCTGTGTGGCATGGGGACCAAATTCTGTCTTAGGACATTGCGTTGCATACGCAAGCCTCTCTCTACTAACCAAGTCAGTGATTGCATTTTTGTAAATTCAATTTGCTTTAGTATTGTGATCTTTGGACAAAAGTATATTATAGTTGCGATTCTTTTATTTAGTTCTTAAATATATCGTGTATTTGCGACAAAAGATTGATCATTGATCAGGAGACCACGTGGAATAACAGAAACTTCAATAGACTATACCAAGACATCAGTAAAAAGAAATACAGCGGGTAAAAGTACATGGCAAAGATTCCTTCTCATTTTTGTACATAAATGTTTTTGCAGATTAATTAACTATAAGGCAAATCTTGAACACGATCAGTAAGAGACTCAACAAGCCAAGAACCAACAGAGCCAACCAAAAGCACAACTAAGACTCCGCAGGTAAACCTCTTGATGAAGATCCTGTACAGAACATGAACTGCATGGTAATTGGTGAAACAACTTGATCATGTTTGATGAATATGGTAGATAGCTGCATTAATGCTTCTAGAATCGAATTCCATGGTCGTCATCCAGTTCTCAAAGTCCCCAGTTTCCTACGAATAACAAAAACCAACAAAAGAGCAAGTAATATAAGCACAGGCCAGTGCTAATAACATCATAAGCAAAAGATAAAAAGCTTTTAGTGTAACACGTCTCTGACTAGAAATTTTAGTGCCGCCATAAGCTTGAAAAGCTATTTTAAGAGCAGGAGCGCAACACAAACTCTGCGTGTTTGGATCTGGTGGATAACATTTTTCAAGTTAATTAGTAGTCACTTTTAGCTAGTAAATTGAACCACCGTAATGACGGTGTTCATAGAATCGGTGACCGACAGCCACTGATCAGTCTGTCCTAACCGAAGGCCTACAGTTTATGTTTCTACTATTCTTCATGTGTTTAAATATATTGACAGCTCTAGCCAACTTCCGAGCTTCTGTGAAAAAGTAGATAATGGAATTGAAAAGCGCCTCAGAACCCGTGTGAGGTATAGCAAGCACTTGGTTGACAACGTCATCCATGTCTTCGTACATCTCAGCTACACCCAGTGTCTCTAAGAGATCGTGATGGGATGAGTACAACTTATGCAATGAAAACCGCTCCTAAATACCACGAAATCCATTGGAAGCAACTTTTGGTACTGTGTCAAAGTGGGCTTGAGTCAACCAGTGTATTGGCCTCAGATTAATATTAATGGGATTCAAACTATATGAACAAGAATCCATGCTCTTCAGGTTGGACTAGTATATATGAATTACTATTGTATTGGTCGCTGCTTCTGATATTTTGCAGCCACTTGTTCCACTATTTGCTCCACCTTAATAGCTAGGTATTTCGTATCTAAAGTAATTTTTAATCTAGTTAATTAAACTTCCATTTTAGATATCTATAGGTTAATCTTGTACTCTATATGTGGAATAAGATTGCTGATGTAAAAAGTGAGACAGATCAGAAAATCTCAAGCACATAAGTCTGCTGAGTTTCTAGTTCATCTGTTCATGCTTCATTTTGCTACTACAAATTAATCAAATCATCCAAGTTGTGCTTTTGATTATATTTTGTTCAAATACAAAGTAGAAGCTAACTCAAATTCTAACATCTATCAGGATGAAAATATACACTGCTTTGCTTCCTTCACTTGAAGTTCAATTCTTTAACTCAATGTTAATTTGTGTCCATGGTTGAAAACAATGTTACAGCAGCTCACTAAGTTTGAATGTTACTGAAAACAATATTACAGCAGCTCTCTAAGTTTGAATGTTACTGAAAACAATGTTACAGCAGCTCACTAAGTTTAATGTTACTGAAAACAATATTACAGCAGCTCACTAAGTTTGAATGTTACTGAAAACAATATTACAGCAGCTCACCAAGTTTGACGGAAACCGTCAACTTGACGCTTATTGAGGGCTATTGACCATGTGCATTGTTGAATTGTATATCTTCCAAAAAGGAGCTTAAGTCTTCAAATTTGTTTGTCATGGCTTTTGAAAGCATTGGCAGAACATAGAACTTTCAACATTACCTGGTCAATGTAGAACTTTCAGTAGCAGAAGAAAGTCGCAATTAAGTTTCAGTCTCTCTTCATTCTTTGACTGCTCTGCTCCCCTCAAATGAATGAAGTCATTGATGGAATTCAAAGGCTTGTCTACGGTGGTGATCGATTTATTTTGAAACGAAGTTCCTCGTTATAAGTTAGGTTGTTTCAGATCTATCCACGGAGTCCAGAGCTATTTTTGTGAAAGGGAAAATAATTAACATTGTTCTTCTGGGAAACATATTGGGTAGGGATGCAACTGGGTAGTGGTACTTTGTTTTTCTCATTCATCTTCAGTTTGCTTCCGTCACAGTATGGCGCTGAAGTACTAAATAACATAACTCCTTCACATCCATTATTCGAGGGACAAACTCTAGTCTCTCCTGGCCTAATATTCCAACTGGGTTTCTTCAGTCCTCATAGGTCTGGTAACAAGTATGTTGGGATATGGCACAAGAATATATTTCCACGTAAAGTGGTATGGGTGGCTAACAGAGATAAGCCTCTTGCTCTTATAGACACCCTGGCTAGTTTGAGAATTAGCAGCAATGGGAGTCTGGAGCTTGTAGATGGGAAGCAGAATTCTGTGTGGTCAACCAATGATACTATTCAGGTTTCATCATCTAATACTAGTTCAGTTGCTGCAGTTCTTTCAGACGATGGAAACTTTGTTGTCAAAGCTGTTATCGGAGCTGGTGAATCAATATGGCAGAGCTTTCATCATCCTGGTGACACTTTGCTACCAAACATGATGTTGGGATACAATATTAAAAATGGAAAAAGCAGTTTCTTGACTGCCTGGAAAAGTGAGAGTGATCCATCTAGTGGGATATATACAACTGAACTCGGACGGCAAACAGATATGCCAGCACAATTGATCATTTGGATTAATCGATCAATTCCCTTCTGTAGAAGTGGGCCATGGGATAAATCAAAGTTCATCAGCATGCCAAATATGGATGATCGATATCTTAATGGATTTAAACTAGATGAAAATGTGGAACAGGGAACAAAGTATTACTCTTATAATTTACCTGAGAAAACTCTCGGATATTTAGAACTCTCTTCACAGGGAAAGTTGAAGCCTATGTATTCAGAAAATGGTAGGAACTGGTCACTCAACTGCGAGACACCAAAGAATCGATGTGACATCTATGGAACATGTGGGCCTTATGGGATTTGCAGCATTTCTGAATCTCCAATCTGCAAGTGTTTGAAAGGGTTTGTACCAAAGTCACACCAGGAATGGAGCAAAGGAGACTGGACCAGTGGGTGTGTAAGGAAAACCGAATTGTTCTGTGACAGACAAACAAATAAGAAGTCAGTACCATTGCAAGGAAAAAAAGATGATAATGATGATGGTTTTTGGAAGATCATACGGGCTAAAGTACCAGATTATCATCAGTATATTACATCTTTGGATCTTGAAGACAAGTTCAATGACTGCACGATACAGTGCCTGAATAATTGTTCATGCCTGGCTTATGCACTTGTTAATAATATTGGGTGTCTAGTCTGGTACAAAGACCTTATTGATATACAGAAATTTTCCAATGGGGGAGTTGATATTTATATTCGTCTAGCACGCAGAGAACTAGGTAATTGATAACAATGCTTGCAAAACTGTAGTTAGCAATATCTTATGATTCTTATATTTTTCTAATGTTTTTTTTTTTTCTTGTTGTAAATTAAATTGCATGCAGGTGAAGGAAATTCGTTTAAGTTGATTGCCTGCCTTACAGCTATTGGTTTAATTATTATCTTGGTTGCCATAGTGTTCAGTTTACACAGGTTGCGAGCTAACCGAAAGGGTAAGAGAATGAGAAAGAGGAGATCAATTAGTCTGATGCATTAGTACATTTATCAGTATCTCTGCGAAATACTAGACAACTAATCAAATCATAATAACTTCCCTGTAGAACTATATAAGAGCATGTGTAGTTATATACTGGTTGATATCCATAACTTTTGTTGTTTTATTCTGACTTGGTGTTTGACGTTTATACTTGCAAATTAACAAAGCTTGCCTTTGAATGAACAGAATCCATTCCAACTTCTAGGGACACTCTTCGAGAATATATTGGAAAGCACGATCCATCAGAGCTATTGATCTATGATTTTGATAACATATTAACTGCTACAGACAATTTCAGCATTACAAACAAACTCGGGCAAGGAGGCTTTGGTCCTGTTTATAAGGTACCTATTTGTTTACTTGCGGGCAATACATCATTGTTACAGACTTACAGGTAAAAGAATACAAACATGAACACCATGATTAACTTGAGGCCCTCGTATAGGGTATGCTACAAGATGGGAAGGAAATAGCTGTAAAAAGACTATCTAGTAGCTCAGGACAAGGCATTGAAGAGTTCAAGAATGAGATGCTGTTGATCTCCAATCTTCAACATAAAAATCTTGTTAGGATCATGGGTTGCTGCGTTAAACAGGATGAGAAGTTACTGATTTACGAGTTCATGCCAAACAAGAGCTTGGATACTTTTCTATTTGGTTAGTTTTATTAGTGTTTTATGTTCAATTGCAGTGCAAAACTCATCCAGTGCATAACTCATCTTCACCTATCTTCTTATTTCAATGAAAGTATCTTTGCTGTTTGTAAATGTCAAACTTGGGGCAACCATGAAAATTACTTTGAAAAGTAAGTTACTCATCTTTTCTTATTTAACAAGAAAAAGATAAATTAGAAACGTCTGAAGAATTGAACCTCAGCATAACTTGGATTCTGGAATCACAACTGCATACTGACATAAGCTAGCTATGAATAATCGTATGGCATAAATTACTCGAGACAAATGATCCATTCACTACTTTCAGTTTATGTCTGTCATATATAATGCATAGAACTATTAGATATTGAATGTGTCTGTACGATATGCTCTCTGCTGTGTGTTCATATCTCTTTGATACATTCATTACTACTTTTCATACAACTGTGTCTGCATTTTAGAGCAATTAAAGAAGGCTAGAAATCTGGTTATAACCAAGTTTTGTAAGGGTAGCAATCTCATGATATTTCAATATTGTTGCATGCATGGGAGTCATGATTTATGAAAAACCATTACTTATTATACTCTAAGTAGGTGCATTGATTATTTGATCAGATACAAGGAAGAGATCAGTGCTTGATTGGGCGACACGCTTTAATATTATTCAGGGTATTGTTAGAGGGCTTCTTTATCTCCATCATGATTCGTATGTGAAGGTGATACATAGGGATTTGAAAGTCAGCAACATTCTCTTGGATGAGAAAATGAATCCAAAAATTTCAGATTTTGGATTGGCTCGCATAATTGAAGGAACACAAAATCTTGAAAATACACATAAAGTTGTTGGAACACGGTAAGAATCATTTCCTTCCTAATCTCCAACATAGTTAATTGTTACCTACTAATTAGTTTGCCATGCAGTGGCTATATGTCTCCGGAGTATGCCATGGGAGGGTTGTTTTCTGAAAAATCTGATGTCTATAGCTTCGGGGTATTGGTCTTGGAGATTATTAGCAGCAAGAAGAATATCAGCTTCTCTTTATATGACCAACAGCTAGGCTTTCTAGCCTATGTAAGTTCATACTTTAACTTCTAATGTAAAATGTGAACTCATGGGCAGCTTCTTTCATATAGCTTAAACCATATATATATATGAACCTTTATAGGCATGGAACTTGTGGAATGAAGACAAGGGATTGGAGTTAGTAGATGAAACATTGGGTGGTTCATATTCCTCATCGGAAGTATTGAAATGCGTGCATATCGGGCTTCTATGTGTACAAGACAATGCTGTGGATAGGCCAACCATGGCGGATATAGCTTTGATGTTAAGCAGAGAGAAAGATGGTCCACAACCTAAGATGCCTGTATTCACTATCCAAAACTCAGCTTATCATCCTCGACTGCACTCTGAGAGTATTAATTCCTCCAAAAATGAAGCTAGCATTACAATGATTGAAGGTCGATAATTGCTAGCAAATTGTTACATCACAATGCAATGCCTTTTGGTCATTCTCAAGGGTTCTTATACATATTGAGGGTTTTCTTTTTGGTGTAGAAAACAACCTGTTTTTATTGGGGTAATAAGTAGTATATGAAGGTCTTTTCATATTTACATTTTTGTATTTACAAATTTGTATACAATAATTAAGTCTTGACCATGTGATAGTTTTTCCTCAAAAGAATTTCAATCTTTGAAATTGGTTCCTTTAGATTTATCATGACAAAATTTGATATATATTGTTGAGTTATTTCAGACCACCTTAGCTTTTGAGTTATAACTACACATACCCACAATTCTTTGTTTTTATATTTATTGCCATATGAGATTAAAACTCAGGCAATTATGAGATGTTACTTGTGGATGCCAATCATTATAGAGAAACTGGGTCAATTATCCCATTTCACAACCAAAAATGAAGAAGAAAAAGGAAAGCCGTAAATGGCGGTTGTTGGGTCTTCCCTTGACTCTTGTACGAAATTGTTTCTATTGTAAATTTATGAGTTGTTTCATTCTTGTACATCAAGTTCTTACGTATTCCAGCTATTTGTCATGATGATGATGACGATGATGATGATGATGATGAAGATGGGTGATATAATTCCTTCATGTAGAGATTGATTGGTTTTAGTTGAAGGGTTGAGGGAGAAAAGTCATGGGTGATATTTACTGGGTTTCAATTACTTTTTTATTTTATTTTTTGGACCAGAATTTACCTGTCAGATGATTTCTTTGCATGTAATCTGCATCTAGGGATGACAAAAATCCGCAACGGGGTGGAGCTCCATTGGATACCCGCCCCAAATGGAGGGAGAATTCGGGGACAAATGGGGAATGGGGATGGGGATCCCCAATCCCCGCTATCTAAGATCGGGGATGGGGCGGGGATGGTATTATGATCTCCATCCCCAAACCCGCCCCAATGATATATACATATATTTAATTTATATATATATATATATATATATATATTATAATATAAATCACAAATATATACATTTACTACTTTACTTTAATGGTGTTTGAATTTTACACTCACCAAATTATTATTTATGAATTTAATCATGTTTTAATTTTACTTGTTGTAGATTTTGATTTTAAAAAAGGCAATATGAGAAAAAAATTATTCTATTTTTTAGATTCTTATTGGGGATTTGGGGCGGGTTTGGAGACTTTGTCCCCAGTGGGGATGGGGACGGGGAATCCCCAATATATTTTTATTGGGGATTGGGGCGGGGATGGGGGTGAAGAATTACCCCGGGGATGGGGATGGTATTGTGATCCCCATCCCCAACCCGCCCCATTGCCATCCCTATCTGCATCTCTGTCAAAATGAAACTATCATATACTGCTTTGCTTCCTTCACAAGTTCAATTCTTTTTCTCAATGTTAATTGTGTTCATGGTTGAAAATATTCACTTAAAGTTTGAATGTTACTGAAAGTGACTAGATAAGATAGTGAGATATGGACTATATCAATGATGTTATAGGTTTATTGCCCAACACTGTCCTTGTTTGTTGAAAAACTAAAAGTGGCCAAAAAAGATACTGAGATGTCATTTAGTCACATCAAAGTTTACTAATATATGCTCTTCTAATTGTCAATTAGTCAATCATAGTTAAAAAACTCAGGTTTGATTTGAAAATTAATTAATAGCTTTGAAAATGAAGATGATAATGTAGAGTGTACAGAGCTTCGCTAAAATTCTACCAAATTTTCATTGTTTTTATAGACTTATCTACTATTGGGATGACAATCGTCTTTTACCTTTATCCATGTTTTTTTCAATTCGTCTTCAGCTTCCTTTGATAGATAATGGGTAAATTTATGTATTTTTCTATTCATCTCATACTGAGGTTTAAATAGGATTACAGATTGTACACAGAAGGAAAACATTTAACACCTATATTAATAGTCCTATGATTGCAATTTAATCACCTATCATTACAAATCAATCAATCTTATCCTATCATTACAAATCTATCAATCTATAATCAATCAAATATTAATCCTAAGGGGCCGTGACCACGTACCCAATTTTAGCCTAAAAATTGCCCACTTACTCCAGTAAGAGTTTTTTTACTCCCATTTACCCAATTTAAGCACAAGTGACATTTTTACCCCCAGTCTAATTAATAAATTACAAACTTCTCTCTCTCTCTCTCTCCCTCTCTCCCCTGTCACGTCAACTGAGCAAAGTGACCACCACCTCCGTCGACTCTAAGACGCCGAGTTTACTGTAGTCTTCGCCGGATCTCTCTCTCTCTCCCTTTCCCCCTGTCACGTCAATTGAGCAAGTGACCACTACCTCCGTCGACTCGAAGACGCCGAGTTCACTGTAGTCTTCGCCGGACGAGGGTTGGACAGAGGTTCATCAGGAGCTAGGCATTGGGGACTGGACGGCAGCGTCCATCCATAGAGGTTTTGCCGTTCCTTAGCAGATCTGCAACCGACCCGAACGCTTGATGTGGCTGACCCGAAATTGCAGCGATCGGAGCCGGCGCTAGAGCTTCTTCAGCCTCCAAGAAAGTCAAGTTAACAAACCGATCGACGGCTTATATGATCACCGACTCGTCATCCAGACCCAAACGTCGACCGACGTATAGCCTTCAGAAGTCGGAGACGAAGCCACGATGCCGACGAAGATGGTGATTGGGTGCCCATGTCAGTTTCTAGTTTTTTTTTTTTTTTTTTTTTTTTGCTACCCACAACATTTCTTGGGTGGTCAAATTTTATTTTTCCAGTAATGATTGCTTTTTTTTTTAATTATGATTTGGTTGGCAATAATAAAATTACTGAGGGGCAATAAAATGTTTATTGGGGCAATAATAAGATTATTTATTTGGATAAACCTCTGAACGCTATCAAAATTCAAAACATCTTCATTTTTCACTAATTATTGATCCCCAATAACAAGTTTATTGGGGAACAATAATATGATTATTTGGCGGGGGGGGGGGGGGGGGTAATAAAATCAGATGCCGGAATCTAGTCACCAGTCCGGCAGTCGGATCCTGGATTCCGGTGACTGGTTGTCAGATTCCGGTCACTAGACGCTGGTGTCCGATCACCGGTCGCCGAAGACAGTGGCTGGCCACTGGTCACCGGACCACAGCAAGGTGGAGGATGATTTATCTCTCTAAGTGAGAAAGAACGGAGGGTAAAAAAGTCCCAAAAATAAATAAAATGTTATAGGAGAATTGTAATTGTGTTTATTATTGATAATAGGAGCCCTTTATATAGGGAGTTACAAGGTACACAATAGGTAATAGAATCCGAATACAATTGAATACTTAGAACACTTTCCTATTACAACTCTAAACCCTAGTTTGTGGAGGCACACATTATGTCGATATCCTTCAACACTCCCCCTTGTGCTGCTCAAACTTGGTGATGACGCTTTGATTGTTGCCTCGTTAGAAACCTTGCCAGGTAACAAAAAACCCTGTGGGACAAAAATAACCCTGGTCGAAGGAAAAAAAGAGCACAACACGTCCTTCACTCTTCGAGATCTAACATGTAGACATCATACCTCCCCCTGATGTCAATATCTCCCCTGATTGCCACAATCATGGGAGTTCGGATAACTTTCTCAATCTGATGCTCTTCACATGTTTCTCGAATGTGGATTTTGGTAACGACTTAGTATATGAGTCCGTTACATCATCCTCTTATCGGATTTGGTTCACTTCAATATTTAGAAGTGCCTGTTGTTGGATGGAGGGGAGGAGGAGCACGGAAGGTGGCATTTTGCCTTGTGGGGTCCGATCCCACACTTCCATCATCTCTTTTCTCTGTAGGGATAGAACAAGCCCATATCAATCGTACCTCTCAAATATCGAAAGATTGTCTTTATACCAATCTAATGGCGTTGCGTTGGGGCGGGGCTATATCTAGCCAACAAGTTCATAATAATTGAGGTGTCCAGCCTTGTATTGTGCTAAGTACAATAATATGCCTATTGTACATAAGTAAGCACTTCCGCTATTAACACGTCTTCGTCATCATCCCTGGGACGAAACGGATCCCTTTTAGAGCCAAGACTACAGACGACCATGGAATGCATTTTTGACTTTATCAAAATGCCTAAGCATCTATTGACACGGTATACAAGTTCTGAATCTAGACAAAACCGTGTTCTCCCAAGGTCCTTCCTCTCAAACTCGAATTTCAGGTGTTCAGCGGTTTCCCTTAACTCTCAAGGGTTCCAATTATGTTTACAACATAAACCACGACAATTGCAAATCGAGAACTTGTCATGGAAACGTGTGAGCATAGTTCATCATATCCCTTCCCAATCAAGCAGTCATTTTAGTGAGCATTTCAACGTCGTTGCAAATACGCTCCGTGGTCTAGAGCCACTTGACTTGGGTAAATGAAGTCCATAAGAACCTTCATTATATTCCGTATCTAGATCCCCATTGAGATACGTAGTGACCACATTCGTAAGCTACATGTTCAGTTATTTGGAAACTACTAAACTGATAAGGTATTGGAGTGCAATGACATCCATTACGAGAGAATATGTCTTCTCATAGTCGATTCTAGGGCGTTGTGAGAAACCTTGCGTCATAAGGCAAGATTACCATCTCTTTTTCTCATCACGCTATCTAACGAAGACCTATTAATGTCAATAGGTTTTATGTTAGGAGGTGTTGGCATCTCAGGCCCGAAATCTTTATTCTTCGAATTCGTTAGTGAATCCAATTCAACCTGGATCGCATCTTTCCATTTAGGCCAATTTTCTCTACGTTGGCATTCTTCAACGGAGTAAGGTTTGATGTCATTGGTCTCAACAATTTCACGTCCTCATGTACACTAGTGTAGTTCGTAGAGATCTCTATATTCTCAGGAATTGGTTCTAAAATTGAGGCGTCCCCCAACGATGCCTCTTGGACATAACCACAATCCAAAATATTCTCATGAGACGGATTTTGAGTATCAATGATCAATGGATCAAGTTGTGCCAAACTCGCTCTCTTCTTAGGGCGAGAATCCATCGAACCTATGGGTCTCCTACTCTCTCTAGCAGAACCCATGGCCTATGACGCCATTATGCCACTTTGTGTCGTCACCATACCATCATCCATGGTAGTGGTGCAGTACCCATCTTCTCTGGGTGGCACCATCCACAGCATTCCCTTAGATTCTTTGTGAGAATGGAATTATTTCCTCAATCTCATTTGCATAGGATGGTCTCAATTCTAAATAACAGGCTTTACAGAATGAAACATGGGCCTTATAATCAACCAATAAAGGTTTTGGTTAAGCCACAATGTCACAATGGACTTGAGAAGTAGGGAGACGAGCTGAATAAGGGTTTATGGCGTCAATGCCATATATTTGCCATAGGGGGTAGGCGGCGCCGGCCATGTGTGGCCGGTCTGTGCACAATCATGGCCCCATGAGGCGCATGTGCAGCTCCTCGAACCAATTCTTGGTTCTTACTTTTCTTCGTTCTGAAAATGGATGTTCGTGTAAAGTCTTTAATACACGGATCATCATGCTAAAGCCTATATGTGTCAGAATCTCAATCCCATAAGTCGTCTCTCATGACATGGTTGGATTCAATAACTCGAATAGTGGTTGCATACAACCCACTAGATTGACACATAAGTTTCTCTAATACTCATTTATGTCCATAGTCATTAGAGGTGATGCAAAGGAACTCTGTCCATTCTCATAATGTGTTTCCACATGAAAACCATTGGCTCTTTTATAATAAAGTTCGAATTAAGGTATGTCCAAGACATTAAGTAAAAGAATTGACACTTTATTAACAGCAAATGATTACATCAAAGTTTCCAAAATCTAATCCAAAATAAAATCAAACTAAGACACATTGTAGTCACTCTATCCGTTTGGTAACTCCAATCAAATATGACCAGGAAAGTAGAGAGAGATGTTGGTGAAGCGAGGCTCTCTTAAGTACCAATAATCTTAATGACTTTCCTAGACATCACATTTGATTGGGTCCACCACATAAGAAAGAGTTAATACAATTGTCATTTATTGACTATGGCATATTGCCATTACAAAAGTTCTTGGAAAAATAAAAGGACTAATCTAATCAAAGTCTGTTGCATCTTTGTGCACTTCATCTTCAGCTTTGAAGTCCTCTATGGTAAGATTGACATCTCCACCATCTTCTTCTTCTTCTTCTTCTGCAAGGTACACTTCTTGCTCCCTCAGGTCCCTATATGCCCTGTATCTTGCAGCTAGTTGCTCGCTTGCCTTGCATTGCTTGAACCAATGCTCAATTGATCCACATTGATGACACTCATCATTATGGTTGCCTCCCTTTAATTGAGGGTTGGTGCCACCACCACGACCCATGGCACCACCATTACGGCTAGGGATACCACAACTTCCTTTCCCACGTGTGGCATTACTACCACGTGAATCCACACCTAACTTACGGTTTCCTTCCTGGTTAAGGCAGTTATATGGGCCCATACGTCCCTCATGTCCCCTATTCTTAGGGTCCGCTCCTTGAGCCCTCCTTTGGGTGCATTATAATTCGCCTCATGAACGCTCTTAGTTCCAATGGGCCTTGAATTATAATTCCTCACGAGTATGTTATCATGTTTCTCAGCTACAGATATGATGTTGATAAACTGATAAAACCTCGTGATCCGTCCAGCATTGACTTCAGTACGGTATTGCTTTGATACCAGAATGGCTGAAACTGGGAAGGTGGAGAGAGTCTTCTCAATTAGCTCTTGCTCTGTGACAAGTTGTCCACAGAATCTCAACATGGATTGTAAGTGAAAAGCCTCTGAATTATATTCAGCAACAGACTTGAAGTCAGCAAAGCGCAGATTGTTCCATTGAACCTTCACGTCAGGGAGGAGGGAATCTTGGACATTGCCAAAACGCTCTTCTAGCGCTACCCATAGCTCTCTTGCATTCTTGATCGACATATACTCCAATCTGAGTGCCTTGTCCATATGGCATCGCATCAAGATAACTGCTTGAGCATGCTTTGTAGGTGTTTGCACGTACACAAGATCCGGGTTAGGTGCCTGGATTATGGGTAATATATATTCCCTTTGAAGTGAGATGGTTCTCAACATCAGTTACCCAACTGTGGTAATCCGAGCCTGTTGAGTCAAGCATGGGAAAGTCGAGTCTAGGTTCATTTGACATCCTGAAAATAAGAAGAGAAGATGTATTAGTTTCGGAGTTAAACTTCCACGAAAACAATAAGATTTCCGAGCTATGCAGCAAGAAATCAATTTCCAAGAATATCTTTTGGATTAGACCAAACAATGTTGTTTTAATATGGTCACAATTTGATGCTTGTGGACGCTCTTAGTCCAAGTATTATGGACACTCTTAGTTCATACGAACGCTCTTAGTTCGTTTAATTATGAACACTCTTAGTTCGTTAAGCGTGAATCCCCACAATTCCGCTTTATTAAATACTCAAAATCATTTGGCAACATTTATTCCAATATTCTGCATAAAATAAAAGAATTTAAAATACATGAAAGCAGCAACTTTAATTACAAAAACTTACGTGATAATTTTGGGCTTGAGAACACGAGCGTGTTGATGCAGGCGTGTTAGAATTGCAGATACTACTTCAATCCTAAGTTAGGATTGCAGTGGTTGTTCCATCCTAAGTTAGGGACACAGGCAGCAGAGACGCAAGGGGCAGCAGCAGCAAGCAGGAACGCAACAGAAGTGTTAGAATTGCAGATGCTGTTTCAATCTTAAGTTAGGATTGCAGTGGTTGTTCAATCCTAATTTAGGGACGTAGGCAGTAGAGACGCAAGGATACGCAAAGGGCAGCAGCATCAAGCAGGGATGAAGCAGCAAGGGTTTTCGGTGGTAGCAGGAGGCGGCAGGGAGGTAGCAGGGGCTGCAGACTTGCTGCAGGGGCAGCAGGGAGGCTGTGAGGGTTGCAGACTTGCGGTAGGAGCAGTAGGGATGCTGTAAGGGTTGCAGACTTACGGCAGGAGCAGCAGGGATGCAGAAGGGGCTGCAGATTTGAGGCAGGAGTAACAGGGATGCTGTGAGGGTTGCAGACTTGCGGCAGGAGCAGTGGGGACATGTGGCAGGAAGCTGTGGTGGTTTTAGGTGTTTTCGGCTCGGGTTAGAGGCTGCAGCAGTTTTAGGGTTTTTTTTTCTTTTGGGCTAGGGTTAGAACTCGTGCTGATAACGTGTTATAGGAGAATTGTAATTGTGTTTATTATTTATAATAGGAGCTCTTTATATAAGGAGTTACAAGGTACACAATAGGTAATAGAATCCGAATACAATTGAATACCTAGAACAATTTCCTATTACAACTCTAAACCCTAGTTTGTGGAGACACACATTATGTCGACATCCTTCCAACTTAAAAAGAATAAAAAAAGAATTAATTTGGTATTAGGGAAATAATCTCTTAAAGTGTTTTGGGTAAATGAGGTTGAAAAACTATTAGTGGAGCAAGTGGGCAATTTTTAAGCTGAAATTGGGTAAATGATCATTTCCCCTAATCCTAATTGGAACAGCTCAGCAACACTCCCCCTCACAAACCATCCAGCCCAAGCCAAAACTGTTATTGCTTGAGTGACCGTGTTGTCATCTCGCATGCCTAATCTCTGGCAATCCACCATCGACGGCATACCCGCCGCATCGAGCACACGCCAGTTGTTCCTCCACCCCTTCATGCCAGCAAGTCGCCGCCCCATCCAACCAACCTCTTCCATAGGATGGCTTCAACCGACCCAAACAAGATCGGAGCACTCTGATATGATCTGAACCGCATTGAATCCATCACCTCATCCAGGCAACCTCAACTCTACTCTTGAGGAGAACGACACCAGCCTTCCTTGCTAACCACTGAACCTGACTGAGCCTCCTCACGATTTGGTCAGTGCAGCCACCATCACATAGCCTTCCCTTTGACTGAGATTATTCCAGGAACAACCACTACCGGACATGGAGTCCACTCTGACCCATCCGACGACGATGGCAAGAGGGCGTGTTGTCGGACGAAATTTGGTTTTCTCTTGAAACTGCAGAGGCGGCACTCTCTAGGGTTTTGCTCTCTTGCAAATTCTTTTGTTTTAAGAATTTTTTTTTCTTTACATGTAAACAAAGTTTACTCTGTGAGAATCAAACTCTTATCTTAGCCTAATTGTAACCTAATTCCTAATCCTCCTTTCACCGCCTAAGCAAATCCCAATTAAATGCAATTTTTTTTTTCTAGTTATATTGAAGGAGAATCAAACTCTTATCTTAGCCTAATTGTAACCTAATTTCCAAGCCTCCTTCACCGCCTAAGCTAACCCCAATTAATCGCAATTTCTTCCCAAATGAACCCCAAAAAATGGAAACTAGCATAGTATATGATGCGTAAAACACGGCAGATATCCCATTAAAAATGTCATGTCAAAAGAGGTTGTGGTTCACAATGCAAGTTACCTGATGATCAGTGACATGCAGTTGAATAGTTGAAGACATGCATAGAGTCCCCAAACTGTTCCAACAACTCAGTAATCTTATCCTATCATCAAAGGAGCAGAGACTTGCTATTACACCTCGGTGATTGATTTGTTACCAGATCAACAGGTTTCTACCCTTAAATAGTTAGAATAAGATTACTGTGTTTTCTATTGGTTTTCATTACTTGGGTCAAATTACACTATATTTTGTGACTGATTCAGAAAATTTGTGACAGATTGGAGGAGATAAATTCCGGATGACCACTCTGAACTCCATAGAATCTACAATTGCAAAGCAAAAACGAGAACTAGAAGTCCCACAAACTGGAAAGCCCTCGTGGACTAGACGACCACTACTTGATGAGAAATTGTAGTTTTTAAAAATCAGGTATGAGGTTGTGTGACTTGTAATCATTGTATATTCTTTCTGCTCAAAATTCATTCAATAAATCAATTAGTTATTAAAGGAATTAGAGAAGCAATATGCATGCTGGCAATTTATGTGTATAAACTTGGAACACTATGCTAATTGTTGGCATGCATATACCTCCTTGGCACAAGTATCGGAGGCACAAGACTCGTATCGCCAATACAGAAGTAAGGAAAGCCCCCAGCTGAGGGTCCGGATACCCCTCGGGGCGATATCGGGAACCCCGATCATCCCACACTGAAAGAAACGGAACCAAGCTCCCACAAATCTGCTATATTAAGGTCATCTCTCCAACAATCCAAATAGGTAACTATTTACTATCGCTTTCCATTATTATTATGTTATAACGATACTGACTTAGGCATCGGAGAGTTAAGGCTGACACACCTGGTCTTCCCTCTGACCTTTGTTTGTTTTACAGATAAGCGAGACCGATAGCGATAGTAGCATACCAGAATATCTGGTGATTTAGCTAGATCGAATCCCTCCCGAGACGGCTGAACACTACAAGAAAACTGATCATTTACGACGCTGAATTTACGGCGTGCATTAAATGCATGCCGTAAATGATACTCATTCACGGCGTGCATTGAATGTGCGCCGTGAAACTTGCATTTTTAAATAATAAAGCAAAGCGTACAGTGAAAGCATGCCGTGTTTGTTATTGTGCAAATGTTTATAACGACGCGTTTGGAGTATTGCCGTCTTTGTGTAATCAAAACAGCTACGAAATTTGGCCAAAATTAAAGTTAAATCTCCTTCTCAGTCCATCCCTCACTCTTATCTTTCTCTCTCCGTCGAAAGCTTCGAGAAATCTCAAACCATTACCAGCTCCTCCGCCAAAATCAAGTCACTCTCTGTCTCCGAGATCACACCCCCTCAGCTCTCCAACCTCTCAATTGTCAAATCCGCCTCCACCTTCTACTTCGCCTCCGCCTTCGCCAGTGAGCCATCGGAGGCGGAGCTCCATAAGTTCGGTGTCTCCGACGATATCAGAGCCTTTGTCAAGGGACTCACATCCGAATTTTTTTATTCGGTTCTTCAAATAAGCACCGTTTCGATCGAATAGTCGACTCTCTAATCCTTGATGCTCTGCACTTCGCTCCTCGCAGCTCATCGGTCAGTAATCTAGGGTTTTCAATTTGAATTTTTCGTTTTGAATTTTTGAATTTGATCCCAACGATCATTCAATTCAATCTAATCCATATGTATACGTTATTTGCTCGATTTGGATTTGTATATCAGTTTGATCTGATTCTTGTTAATTGGAGTAGATGGTGTAGGATTTGATTAAATTTGCGATCACCAGGGATATTAAAACAGTGATCAAGAGTTTGTCTGTGATGGCAAAGACGATTCCAGTGGTACATACATACACTCTCTCTCTGTTTCTCTAACCAACTCTCAATTTTAGTGAAATTTTGACTTACTGGGTGGGTGTTGTTATTTGCAGGTGAGGAAAACACAGAGACCCAGCAAAGCTTCGTAGAGAGGAAGCATCAGTTTCCTGGAATGGTAAATATCTATTATTTTTTTGTCAGGTCAACACCCAAAAACGTAATTTTGACTTTCATAGGTCCATTTGTAAACTTGTATTGATATTTATAATGTCAGAGTTGATCTTTCCCTATTGAAAGTTTTGAGCTTGAATGATGGAATGTGTGAGCTTCCACTTTAAATTTCTATGGCTGGTGACAAGCAAATGCTTTTCATGAGCTATTTTAGGAGTAATATAGTACATTTGAGCTTTGGTAGTGACAGAATGTGGAAGCTGTGCAATGAAATTTGCAAATTTGTGAAGAGTTTACATGTTCTATTCCTGTTTAGAAACAAACTTTAACTTCATACTTATCTGGTGTTTAATGGAGGAATCAAATATATAGACGAGCATGTATGTATTCAACTGTATTTAATTGGATACTTAGTGATGCATTTACTTACATAGTAGCAGCAGCTCTTCTACAAGAGTTATTTTGACCTTTTCCCCCTGGGTTTTTTTCGTTCTTCTTGAGTATTTCTTAAGGTTAGAAGGTTGTGGCACTTAAAATTCTGTATTTGATTTCTATTTTTCAGTGTATTTCGCCTGGTCTTTGTTATTCCTTGGCCTCTAGAGTTTGAATCTCAAATTATTGAAATAAATATGTGAATCTTGGCTTGTTCCAGGAGTTGATCGTTCGAGAATTTTCATTTCATCAGCTGAATGCCAATTTACTCTGGCCGGGGACATTTACATTTGCATTCTGAACGGTTGAGGCAATCCACCCCAATGGCTTTACACTACCACTTTAGGTTCATTTTATTTGTATTGGTTTTGCTATAAGCTTCATTTGTTATTGCTTCCACAACATTTGTTTGTATACTGCTCAATTTTTTATACAAGTGAATGTTCTCTTATGAAATTGCAACAACGACAGATTTGTTATTCTTTTTATTTATAGTGTTTCTGGGTGACATTGGAACAACAGAGAATATATATTTTTTATTTAAAAAAAAATTGAATTTACGGCGTGCAAAGCATGCCTTAAACCAAAATTTACGGCATGCTTTTGGGTCATTTACGGCGCGCGTACTAAATTTTACGGCGTGCATACCAAATTTTACGGCGTGCTTTTGGGTCATTTACGGCGTGCAAAATGCACACCGTAAAAAGATAAAAAATTTCATTTTTTACGACGCGGTCTATAAGGGCGCATTTTTGCCCGGATTTTCACGTCGTAAATTGTCATTTACGGCGTGTTTTGCACGTCGTAAATGGCTTGTTTTCCTGTAGTGGAAACACTAATGACATCTGTCTTCTGTATTTTCACCAATTGTATTTTCACCAGTTGAGCGTTTTCTTTTCTCACTCTAGGGAAGAAGCAGATGAGCTATGTCTAACACTAGAGGAGAATGAGGATAAGTCATGTACTGCCTCAGAGATGGGAGATGTGCTTTATTATTCCATGGTTCTGCCGGCCCTTAGAGATGGAAAAATGGAAGATGTTCTAGAAATTCTACGACGTAGATTACACAAGGCTAGGCATGGACTGTATTCTGTCAAGTTTTGAGACGTGCAATACCATTCAAAGTTTAGATGGTCTGGTTGTTTTGATTAAATATTCTTCACCACCATAGGTGGTATTTTTGCACCTTGTTTGCATCTAAGTTGGTAGTTGTGTACTGATACTTGTACTCTCTGATACCGTTTGGATTGAAACTCAAAAAGAAATATTAACCCACGTTAGATATCTTGCAGGAAATTGAAGCGTACATATAATGTTCATATGGCCTTGACATCTCCATGAATTAGTAGATTTGCTTTCATTTCTATAAGTGACAAAATGATTAGGAAAATCTTTTCCTGAACCTTCAGAAAGAAACTCTTTCCCAAATGTGATCTCTTCAGCTCCATTTTTATTTCTTGATGATTTATAGCTGAAGCTTCAATAGACTATACCAAGACATCTGTAAAAAAAAAATACAGCAGGTAAAAGTACATGGCAAAGATTCCTTCTCACACCACAACACATGTGGGCAAAGGCCACACACATATTGCCACATAATTAAAAAATTGTGGATATAGACCACATGGGTTCTCCTGAGGCGCGTTTCAATTCCAGTATCTACTCACTGAAGCTCGGAAGTTGACTAGAGCTGTCAATAATTCAATATCTTCGTATTTAAACACATGAAGAGTAGTAGAAACATAGACTGTAGGCCTTCAGTTAGGACAGACTTATCAGTGGCTGTCGGTCACCCATTCTATGAACACCGTCATTTAGGTGGCTCAATTTACTAGCTAAAAGAAACTAATAATTAACTTGAAAAATGTTAGCCACCAGATCCAAACATGCAAACTGCAAAGTGTGTGTTGCGCTACTGCTCTTAAAATAGCTTTTCTAGCTTTTTCCTTTAATTTGGCCTATGGCTGCACTAAAATTTATTGTCAGAGACGTGTTTCATTAAAAGCTTTTAATCTTTTGCTTATGATGTTATTAGCACCGGCCTGTGCTTATATTTTCTTGCTCTTTTGCTGTGTTTTATTATTCATAGGAAACTGGGGACTTTGAGAACTCAAAGACTATGGAATTCGATTCTAGAAGCATTAATGCAGCTATCTACCATATTCATCAAACATGATCAAGTTGTTTCACCAATTACCATGCAATTCATGTTCTGTACAGGATCTTCATCAAGAGGGTTTACCTGCGGAGTCCTTTGGTTGGCTCTGTTGGTTCTTGGCTTGTTGAGTCTCTTACTGATCGTGTTCGAGATTTGCCTTATAGTTAATTAATCTGCAAAAAAATTTATGTACAAAAATGACACTACTACAATTATTGGCAATGGCCACATACACATTCGTGACATATTTGGGCCAAAGGACGCACATGTGCGTGTCAATAGGTAATTGCCACGTTGCAGCCATTTTTTTTTTGGGTCAGTGCCCTGTAGAGGGGTTGCTTTCCCCTCAATTGTCTCAGTTTTGTTGACCGTGGCTTCTTTGCAATTCTGACATGGTGGGACCAACGGGTAGGAATCATAGTCAGAGTTTCAATTGCTTTTTTTTTTTTTTTTTTTTTATTCCGGTCAACAATTGCTTCTATTCATGGTCCAGTATCCAGTCCTATTGCTTCTTTGCAGTTCCGAAATTGAAATTGATCAGATTCTTGATATTATTCATTTTATTTCAACTTTCTGGGGATCGATTGCTGAAATCAACTTAGGTTCAATCACTGTCATGGTTTCAGCCTCCTACTCAGTGCTGAAATTGGGGATCTTGGATTAGAGATGATAGACAACACAATCAGGTACCATTTTAGTGTTTGTTATTTTATTTTCTTTGATGGCTCTATTCGATATATATGCGGGAGAAAATAAAATAACAAACACTAAAATGGTACCTGATTGTGTTGTCGCTGGAGCTTCTCCATGGTCTCGGGTTGAAGCACGAGGAACGAGTTTTGATGGTCGATGGCTTCTTTCATCCGAGGTGATTCGCAACCTCGCTCTCTACAAACACAGTATGAAATCTCTTCAATCCCTTGCTGCAAAGAAAAACCATAATCGCATAAGAAATAAAGAAATCACAATCCCTAATTCAAAAATAGAGGGTAGGTTATACATACTAACACACCCCGACGGAGGTGAGGAAGACGACGAAGACGCTGAGGCCGACGAGGCCCATTAGGGTTTAGGTGTCGGAGAAAGTCTGGCCGAAGATAACGAGGGGCTGATCGGAGGGGCGGAAGAGGTAGAGGAAGAGCCAAGCGGCAATGTAATACCCCGAAAAATCCAAATTCAATTCCGTGGATTTTTAGAATTGATTTCGCGGTATTAGGAGCGAGTACAAAGCTTAGAGAAGATGTGGAAGTAGTTCGAACGATTTTATTTTCGAAATCGAACGTTATTTAGGGGATCTCAAAAAGTGACTTTTTATACGTATGGAATTTGGGAAAATTTCCTTCATTAAAGTTGTAGAGCTCGTCGATACGATCGCGTGCATATGTGGAACGCAAAAATCGGAGTTCATATGAGAAAGTTATGTTCAATTGAAATTTGGGGAAATTTCTATAAATAGCAAAAAAAATCCCGAAAATTTCCAATCTGCAGATTTTCTCTCCCGAGCTCGGCTACTGTAGCCATTTCGCCTCCTTCATTCTTCCTCCTCCGTCCTCCGTCCACAATAGGTCGAATTGTTGAGTGGGTTTTGTTCACCACACTCCCACCTACACGTCTGTGGAAGCCTTTTAGCATGGGAAGCACTGTGGAGGCCGTTGCAACCCCGGGAAGTTGCTCCGCCGAGCTAAAATCGCCCAAAATCGCCGACCTTGGTTCTCCCAACTCCGGCCACCATTGCTCGAGTTCTTTGAGGGCTTTTCTAGCCCAGAGGCCGTAGATGCTTCCCTCCAAGCGGCTTGCAACGATTTCACCTGTGGAGCTCGAATTTTGAAGATTGGGAAACTAGGGTTCTTCGGGTTTCAAACCTTGCGAGGTAAAATTCTACTTTTTGGCTTATAATCTGACTTTGGTGTAGTTATGAAAGTTCATCAACCCTTCATTTTGAAGAAGTTTGTAGTTGACAACTTTTGCATCGGAGGTGGTTGACCTCCGCGTTGACCGCCGTGTTGACCACCCACTGACCACCGCTTGTGGCGGCGCGTCGGACCATATTTTGAGTTTATATTATCTGGACGATGATCTACGCATCCATACGAGCATTTTGATATATTACAAGGTTATTTTAGAAAAAGTTGATAAATAGTGGATTTACGTTTTAACGTTTTTACGTTTAATCTTCGGTTTACGATCTGTGAAGATCAGACCATCGGTTTTTACTTCAAATTTTAATATGTTGATCGTATGACTGTCCCGATGACTTTGTGAGGTCACGGGCGAAGATCCGACCGTTGGATCTTCGTATAATTGTGAAATAGTGATTCGGAAGGCGATTCGTGAGAATCCGACCGTCGGATTTTCATGAAATTTTGTGGAGATGTTTATAAGAACGATTCAGGAAGATCAGACCGTTGGATCTTCGTGATAATTTTGGAGGATGATCCTAAGGGCGATCCGTGAGGATCTGACCGTTGGTTCATCATATAATTTCGATCCGACCGTTGGATCACCTTTATTTTCGAATCCGACCGTTGGATCACCTTTATTTTCGAATCTGACCATTGGATCGTCGTTTAAGTTTATTTCATGTTTCGTTTACTAAGCAAAGACCGTACTTGATTAGGTACTTGACGGTTTGAGTTGACGAGCGTTTGGAATACCGTTATATATAGACCCAGCTGGATTAGAGGTGAGTAAACCTCACGTGGTTCATATTATGAACCGAATAAATTTAATTACTTTATTTTTGTCGTAATTGTGTGAAAATATTTATGGAATAAATATTTGTTTTAAATCTTATGGACTTGATCAACTACGGTCCATAGGTAAGTAAAATGATTTTATTATACAAATGAATTTCACGGTTTTTATACTTGAATTATAGTTGGTATTAGTGGTCATTCCTGAGCGGATGATTACGTATATATATATTTACGTGAAATATATATGTTGATTGGCGTGTGATTGGTATGATGAAAGGATTGAGAATTGATTGGATATTATTCAAGCTATTAATCTCCCATTAAATTGTTGAATAATGAAATGTTGATCATGTGGTGTGAAAGCTATTTTATATGTACAATTGTGAATATGTGGAAATTATTTTAAGAAGTAAAGATTTGTCTTGAAATAATATGTCTCTTTATGTGGGTGTAATATGTCTCTTTATATGGGTGTACATATACATTTATACAATCTAAAATTTATAAAGATTGTATGTTGTGAAATTGATTATGTCTGAAAAATATAATTATTAAGCCGGGTGATTACAACAACCCCGTGCTTAAGTGAATTACTGGTAAATGTGCTTCGTGGTGCGTCGTGGTTATGCTTCGTGGTTGTTAAGCTGTGGGCCCTAGTCCCTTCAGATAGTGCACTATTATACTCTTAGGAAGGGTG
>BDJD01004979.1:4431-29314 GCA_002564525.1 Rosa multiflora | reverse complement strand
CTTTCACACCACATGATCAACATTTCATTATTCAACAATTAAATGGGAGATTAATAGCTTGAATAATATCCAATCAATTCTCAATCATTTCATCATACCAATCACACGTCAACCAAAATATATATTCCACGTAAATATATATATATGCAATCATCCGCTCAGGAATGACCACTAATACCAACTATAGTTCAAGCATAAAAACCGTGAAATTCATTTGTATAATAAAATCATTTTACTTACCTATGGACCGGAGTTGATCAAGTCCATATGATTTAAAACAAATATTTATTCCACAAATATTTTCTCACAATTACGACAAAAATAAAGTAATTAAATTTATTCGGTTCGTAATATGAACCACGTGAGGTTTACTCACCTCTAATCCAGCTGCGTCTTCTAAAAAGTCAAATATAACAATATTCCAAACGCTCGTTAACTCAAACCGTCAAGTACCTAATCAACTACGGTCTTTGCTTAGTAAACGAAACACGAAATAAACTTAAACAACGATCCAAGGGTCATATTCTAAAATAAAGACGATCCAACGGTCGGATTCTAAAATAAAGATGATCCAACGGTCGGATTCTAATTATATGATGATCCAACGGTCGGATCCTCACAGATCGCCCTTAGGATCATCCTCCTAATTTATCACGAAGATCCAACGGTCGGATCTCCTGAATCGTCCTTATAAACATCTCCACAAAATTTTATGAAAATCCGACGGTAGGATTCTCACGAATCGCCTTCCAAAATACTAATCCACAATTATACGAAGATCCAACAGTCGGATCGTCGCCCGTTACCACACAAAGTCATCGGGACAGTCATACGATCAACATATCAAAACTACAAGTCCATCGGACGGTCCGATCTTCACAGATCACAAATCGAACAATTGAAATCGATCGAAATCGTAAAATTCATAACTAAATCATACGATATCCAAAAAATGCGTATAATATATCGAAATGATCGTATTGAAATGTAGAATCTAAAAATGTAAATAAATAACATTTTTGACCCCCGGAGGTGGCCGGAAAGGGCCGCCGGTGTTAGGGGCAAAGCCGCCGCCGACCACCGCCGGTGTCGGGGCCAGGCTGTTCCTCTTCATCTCGTCAAGCCCAACCACTTTCCTAACTAGTATGAAGTCTGAAAATGACCAGAAGGGACAGAAATTACCTTGAACCAGTCGGGTTGGCCGGAGATTTTCCAGAAACCGGCGAGCTTGATTTCGACGTAAAAACTTCAACTTCAGGCCTCGATCCCTTCTGGAGAGTTGTTAAGAACATCAAGGCGAACTCACTGGTTCAAGAATCACTCAAAACAAAGCTCTACAGCTCGAGATATCACGATCGAAAGTCTCGGTGGCAGGAAAAATTCCAGAATCAGGCGAGCTTGAGTTCTGACCTAAAAACTTCAACAACTCGCTTTGATCCCTTCATGAAAGTTGTTCAGAACTTCAATCTGAGTTCACCAGCTCAAGAATCACAGGAAGAGGTGGTCTGTAACTCGAGATATCGTGATCGAAAGGTTGGTTTTCGATCGAAAACCGGTTGAGCTCCGACGAATGTGAATCCGGTCACTCCAGGTGCGATCCTTCTGGAATGATGATCAGAAAGTTGAGGCGAGTTCATAGAGCTAAGGATCGGAAGTTTTGGTGGCTGGAGCTAGGAGAAAACCGGCGTTGACTCAAATCGGAACGAGCTTGCCGCTGCCGCTACAGGTCGCGCCGCCGTGCAAGGCCACCACAGACAGGTGCGCAAGGACCATACGAAGCCAATGGAAGAATTTTGATGAGGATTGGTGGCCGGATGGTGAAGAACTTGGCCGGAGAACGTTTGCCCTGTTTTCCGTCGGCTCGGACGCGAGAGAGAGAGAGAGAGAGAGAGAGAGAGAGAGAGAGAAAACGTTCAGTTTCCATTTTTGGAGACTGAATGATATTTTTGGAAATTGCCAAAAATGGCAGCTTTTATATTAAACTGGAAACTTTTTCAAAAAATCATAACTAATTCATACGAACTCCGATTTTCGCGTTCCGCCTATGCACGCGATCGCATCGACGAGCTCTACAACTTTCATGAAGCAAGTTTTCCCAAATTCAGTAAATATAAAAAGTCAACTTTCGCGAGCCCCTAAATAACGTACGTTTTCGAAATAAAATCGTTCGAACTAATTCCACAACTTCTTCAAGCTTTGTACTCGCTCCTATTACCACGAAATCAATTCTAAAAATCCATAGAATTTAATTTGGATTTTCGAGGTATTACAAGTACATCCCGCCTGCAGCAGCAGCGTACGCCTTCCATCCAGCCTCTGCATCCCCTTCGATCTTACAATAGCGCCGCCTTCGCCTAATTGCTCCTCCCTGCTCGCCGGCGCGACCTCCACTAGTACATGAAGGAACAGAAACATAAAGAAAAAAGAAGAACACACGAAGGAGGAAGAAGAGAAAGAAAAAAAAAACCCGGCCCAATAACAACCAAAAAAAAGAAACAGGCCCTACGGTCCAGAGAAAAAAAGGAAAAGAAAAAAGAAGTAGGCTTGCGGCCCAGAAAAAAAATAGAAAAAAAAAAAACAAAAGAGAGAAAACTGAAAAATAAAAAATAAAAAATAAAAAAAAAGGCCCGCGCCCCAGGAAAAAAAAAAGGGGAAACAGGCCCTCTGTGGCCAAGAAAAAGAAAAAAAAACAAGACCTTGTGCCCATTGCTGGAAAAAAAAAAAAAAAGAGGAAGCAGCCTAATTTTTTCTCAAATCCGAAAACATCGCTACGCACGCCTGCATCAACACGCGCGTTCGCTAGGATTGTTTTATTTTCTCGAAACCAAGTATGCTCTATTTTATTTATTTAATTTTATACTGTGGTATATTTAATTATTTATAATTAGAATTTTTTTGAACATGCTATTTTATTGCTTGTTATATATGTGATATATATTCGTGGAATTTAAAGCATGTGATTTTCATTTATGTTTACTTTTTTTTTTTTAAGCATGGTCTATATTTTATTGTTATTGTTTTTATTATGAAATTTTAAGCATGTTTTATTTTATTTACGCTTATATAATTATTCCTAAGCATGTCTTTATATATGCTATTGTTTATATTTTATGTTTACACATGATTTGTAGCATATATTTTGTTCTATATTTGTGCAATTTGAGCATGCCATATAATTTATTTTTATATATGCTATGTTTTATTCTTTATTATGTGCTATGATTATTCCTTATTTAGAATGCTATACAAAAATTGCGTTTTGCCATGATAATGAAAATTCATTCACTTTATAAATACATACTTGAAAAAATGTGACCATTACGAATCTTGGTTTTGAAATGTAATTCATATTTTTGGAAAATAATTTACGTGGATATCTTTATGACTGCGTAATTTATATTTTCCCTCTTGTTTATGTAGATGGCTGATCCAACTCAACCTGAATTTGACATTTTGGACTCAGAAAGACTTGAGTACCACCGTTGGGTTTCCAACGTAGAAACTGCCTTTGTGGCAAAAGATTACACTGCTATCATTACCAACCCCAAAGATGATGTACCGTCTAATAAGGTGAAAGCAAATGCCTTAATGTTTCTGAGGCGACATATTGATCCTAGCTTACGCTGGGAGTATGTTAGGTCCATAATTACCTAGTAATTATTCCCCTAATCTTGCACATTTGCTTAACCGTTGTGTTTATTTATCTATATTTATTATGTTTTCCTTATCATGCTAGGAAATGATGGAGAAGCTTGAAAATGCATTCAAAGTCAATCTTAGCACATTTTCCTACTTCGGCTAGGAGAAACCGAGCTAGGCAAGGAAGGAGGAGTAACAGACTGACCAAATGAACTCCAAATGAGTTGAAAATTTCTAGATCCATTCTAGATATCCTAAGAATCATTTGTTATGAAGAGTGTAAGAGCTATTTCGGAGTGGAAGCCATTCAAAAGATCGGTCCAATTTTCTGCACTAGAAGATGAAAACTGTTAAATCGGACTTGTAAGGATTCCGGCAGCATTTCCAGCTAAACCACAGTGAATTAAGCTCTGAAATTTTACCAGGATGATCTACAGTCATGGGGGAATATTTGGTATGAAGTAGTCGAGGGCCAATTCCTAACTCTCAGTGGATATTCAATTGAAGAAAGAAAGGAGAAGAAAATGCGCAAACTAACAAAATATGGGTTAACAGTGGTTAACACCGGATTCCGAACATTTCCGACGTAGTTGGCTAGCCGAGAACATGTGTGGAGGACAAGGAAGAGCTTACTAGGGTTAGAGATTTTAGGTGGGAAGACTTTAGGTCTAGGTTATTTTGAAATTCAAAATTTGAATGATGACAAGTGCATGGTCCAATTCTTATACCTTATACCTTTGTCTCCCATTTATTACCTTGTGTCTCTACACAATGACCTTTCTATCCTTACTATTTCTCCTCCATCAAAATATCTATAGGCTTTCTAGGTCATTTCTATGTGGAATTAAAACTAGATCCACTTTTTGTGCTTACACATTTGTCAACCACATCTAGTCCTTCATTTCCTTTGATCTCCACCCTCCGTTCATCACTTTTGGCCTATAAAGCACCCTCCCCTCACTTTGGACGTTTTATATACATTCCTTCATCCATTTCATCTCCTTTCTCTCTCCATTTCCTCTCCATTTTCCATAGTTCTTCATTTTTTAGGTAGTTTAGTTTAGCTTTTGTGTAGAGAAAAGTGTAAAGTGTCTTGGGTTTTTACCAAAAATCGAAGACCTTTACATCTTTGATCAATCAGACCTTAGTTTCATCATTTCAAGCCTTTGTTCTTCAAGTTTCTAAGAGCTTTGTGGATTTGTATGACAATTTGGGTTTGAGAAAACCAAAATTTTCATACTTTGAAACATCTCTCACTAGTTTTACATCAAAGGGAGATAGTTTGGTAACCAACCACTTTCTCCACTCTTCCTCTCTTTTGCTTGATGTTATTATGTATATGGGTTTGATTTATGTAACTATGGGTTGTGAGTAGTATAAATTTGGGGCTAGGCCTTAGCCCTAGCCAAACTCATGTATAAAATAGTGTGATGCCATGTTTTTGATGAATATACATGTTTTGAATCCTTTAGCTACTTTACTTTAATGGTTTCTTATATGTGTTTTTGAATTTGTCACCTAGAAGCATGTTGTAGGAATTTATGAAATCGGAAACTTAAGCTTGACAATCTTTTGTAACCAAGGAGCATGTGTAGCTAATAGGATGGTGATCTAGCTTATTCTTACAGGAAGAACTAGATTGCTTGGGTCCGTACCTTAAAATTAATGTTTGGTGCCATGAGTTTAAGAGTCGAGAGGCCTTAGGCTGTATGACATCAAAGTCCTTTTATGTTTTAGCAAATGCAAATGGGACTAGGGTTGTGTGATCTAGCTTTGCTCTAGAGACATGGTTAGGTTGCATGATTAGTTGGTATCTCGATTTCTCTAGTGAAAACCAAGGGGAAATTTATCAAAGCATGTTGTTATTAGAAATTGGGTTACACTATATGCATGAGGGAGGCTAGGGGCAAAAACCTATGCTCCTATTTATCTCATTGATCAAAGTTTCTATTTTTTTTTTTTTATTAGTTTAGTTTATTTTTGTGCAACTTATTTTACTTTTTAGAAATTAAAATCAACAAAGCCGATTCACTACTTTACCATTGTAAATTTCATTATTCATAGTTTTGGCTTCCAAAGGGCTGAGACTATTAATTTGTAAAAGGATAGACTCACATGTGTTTTCTAGGTTTTATTTTCGTAGTAATCTAGTTAGGGTAGAGTTACTCAATCCCTTGGGTACAATACTCTTACTTTTCCCCTTTAGTAAAACTTGACCTCCTAATCTTAGGAGTAGGTAACATCACACAAATTTGCACGTATTTTCATACTTGTGATGTCACCAATAGAGTATCTTCAGTTGAAGACACCCAAAGAACTGTGGCATGCCCTTAAAGGACGTTTTAGGAATATTCACGATACTTTGCTCACAGAACTGACCATTCAGTGGAATGAAATCCGCTTGCTTGACTACAAAAGGGTCAATGACTTCAACAAACAAATTGCGCCTAAAAGCATGTCTAAATTTCTGTGGAAAGGAACTCACAGCAGATAATATGATCCAGAAGACTCTTTCCACTTTTCCCACTTCAGCACTTATACTAGCGAATTAGTATAGGCTGGAGTATGACAACATAAGAATCACAACCTTCAATACATTGATCAACCTACTGCAAAAGGCTGAGAGGCATAATGAGGTTCTCTTGAACAACAATGCCAGGCCCACTGGGACAAAGAAAATTCCCAAGGCTAATTATGGAAAAATGAAAGGTGGAAAAAACCCCAATGCATAGGGGAGTGGACGTGTTGATCCCTACCCACGTGACAACAATGCACCATGTGGCAAGGGACGTGGGGGTCGTGGTATGGGTCGTGGAGGCCCTCCCAATGTATTGAGCAGAGATGGTGGTACTGGCCTTAGTGGTCATGGAAACAAGGTGCAAAGGGTACTGAAGAACCCTTCAGTCAAACAGGAAAGAGTTGATAAATTAGATTTCTGAACAAAACCTTGATTTGATTATTGTTGGCTTGTTAATAAATTTCAGATCATATTCTGAAGCAATGAATTCATTCGACTTTTATTTACTACACATATTTACATGGTTCGAAATAGCACTATAAAGATGTAAAGCAATACATCTAGAGAAAAAAAAATTTATTAGAATGAAAAGAATACTATTCTACGCAAATAGAAATACTCTAAATAATATGAGACATATTTTCAAGTTAATTAACAAAACCTCCCATCTATCTGTAGGAATGAATCGAGGAGATCTTAAGTGCTTAGTTGATAGTAGGACTACCCACACCATATTAAGGAATAGACAATTATTCATTGAATTAATAGCCTATAATTCCTCTGTGACTACGATGATTGGATCATCACAAGAAATAAAAGGGCGAGGAACTGCCAAATTTTTGTTGCCTAATGGCACAACATTTCAAGTCACAGACCCTCTATATGCACTAAGAGCTAATCGAACCTTGTTAAGTTTCAAAGATATTCGTGCCAACAGTTATCATGTAGAAACACACTGTGAGAATGGAACTGAATACCTTTATATTACCTCTAATGAATGTGGAAGGAAACACACTTTAGAGAAGCTTATGAGTCAATCTAGTGGACTGTACCTTACTACGATTCGGATCATTGAATCCATGCTATCACCAACAATGAAATGTGGGACACTGACTCATACAGGCTTTGGCATGACCACCAAGGACACCCCAGTCATGACATGATGACCTGTATTTTAAAGAACTCACACGAACATCCCTTTTTTCGAGTGAAAAATAAAATGGGACAAAAATCAGCCACATTGCAAGGTGTCGGTCCTAGTACTGCTCAAATGCAGTCATTTCCTTCTGAAGTACCAGAAACACTACCTCCATCCCATTATGCCTCATTGACTATTTCAAAAGCACATCACTCGTTTTACAAAGCCTGCTCTTTAGCAAAAACAGGATCGAGACCTTCCTATGCTAAAGACACAAAACAAAATATTTCATTCTTACAAAGGATACAAGGAGATATCTATGAACCTATCCATCTAGAATGTGGATCATTCAAGTACTTCATGGTACTGGTGGATGGTTCGACACGCTGGTCACATGTCACTTTGTTGTCCACAAGAAATGCTGCATTTGCAAAACTCCTAGCATAGATTATACGCTTAAGGCCTCACCATCCTGATCACCCTATGAAGTCTATAAGGCTTGATAACACTTGAGAGTTTACATCAAAAGCATTTGATGATTATTGCATGTCTATTAGGATCGATGTAGAGCATTCTGTACCCCATGTGCATACACAAAATGATCTCGTAGAAGTCACTATCAAAATGCTACAGATGGTGGCTAGGGTATTGGTTATGCACACCAACCTGCCTATATATGCATGTCGTTATGCAATATTGCACGCAGCTTTACTTATTTGTTTCAGACCCACTGCTAGCCAACCATTTTCTGCGTACCAGTTGGTAACTGGATATGAGCCTGCCATTTCACACTTACGCATATTTGGTTGCATAGTATATGTGCCTATTACGCCCCCACAGCTCACCAAAATGGGTCCTCAGATACGATTAAATATATATGTTGGATACGAATCCCCAACAATTATCCGCTACTTGGAACCCTTGACAGGCGATCTCTTTACCGCTAGATTTGCGGATTGTCACTTTGATAAGACAGTCTTCTCGTCGTTAAGGGGAGATAGGAAAAAGGATTTTCCAAGGGAACGACATGAATTGTCGTGGTTTGTCTCCACTATGTCTCATTTTGATCCCTGCACTTTACAATGTGAAAGTGAAATGAACAGAATAATCGATCTTCAGAACGTAGCATATTCAATGCCTGATACGTTTACTTATATCGCAAAAGTGACGAGATCACATATAACAGCTGTAAATGTGCTAGCAAGGTTAGAAGTCCCTAATAAGGGGCACAGTGCCGTAGATAGAGGTACTACAACCACACTTAGTGGAGGTGTAGTTGAGGCCATGGCTCCCCAAAGAAAGAGGGGGAGGCTACTTGGTTCAATTGACACTCACCCATGGAAGAAGAGGGCGTGTAAGGCACAAATCGATCTATTAATCATCAATGTAGAGAATTCCTCTCATGAGATTGTCTCTGATTATAGTTATGTCCATGAATCAATACTAGAGGACGCTCCGATGTTTGAAATGATTCCAGAGAACAAAGAAATCTCAATGGATTATGAGAGTGCTTATGAGTTGATGGAAAGATCTTCCATACACATTGTTGATCTATTTTCATATACTGTTGCTCAAGAAATCATAGAGCACGATGATATCGAACCACGCTCTATTGCAGAACGTCAACAAATAGCATATTGGCCTAAATGGAAAGAAGCAATCCAGACAGAACTAGATTCTCTGGGAAATAGACAGATATTTGGTCCGGTAGTGCTAACATCACCAAGTGTAAAGCCTGTAGGACATAAATGGGTCTTTGTCAGAAAGCGTAATGAGAAGAATGAAGTCCTGAGGTACAAGGCTCGCCTTGTGGCACAAGGTTTCTCACAACGCCCTAAAATTGACAATAAGGAGACATACTCTCCTGTAATGGATGTTATAATGTTCCTCTACTTAGTTAGCTTGGTAGTTTCCGAAGGATTGGAAATGCAGCTCATGAGTAGTTTCCGAATGACTGGAAATGCAGCTCATGGATGTGGTTACTGCATATCTCTATGGGGATCTAGATAGAGATATATATATATATATATATATATATATATATATATATATATATAAATATGAAAGTGCCTGATGGCCTTACATTACCCAAGTCAAGTGACTCTAAACCATGGAGTGCCTTTGCAATCAGGTTGAAACGCTCACTTTATGGATTGAAACAATCTGGGAGGATGTGGTATACCCGTCTAAGTGACTACTTGATTGGGAAGGGATATAAGAACGATGAATTGTGCCCATGCGTATTCATAAAGAAAACAAGTTCCGGATTTGCAATTATAGCTATATATGTTGATGATATGAACATAATAGGTACTCTTGATGAAATAAGAGAAACCGCGAGCTACTTGAAATCCGAATTTGAGATGAAGGATCTTGGGAAAACTCGATTCTGTCTAGGCCTTGAACTAGAACACCGAGTTTGTGGAATACTAATCTACCAGTCAAAGTATGTCCAAAAGATGCTCAGGATATTTAACATGGACAAAGTGCATCCTGGTAGCACTCCCATGATCGGTCAAAGTTTGGATGCAAGGAAAGATCCATTTCGTCCAAAGGAAGCTGACGAAGAGGTGTTGGGCGCTGAAATTCCCTATCTAAGTGCAATAGGTGCATTATTGTTCTTAGCCTAATGTACTCGACTAGACATTGCATTCTCAATGAACTTGTTAGCTAGATTTAGCTCAGTGCCAACGCAGTGTTTTTGGAATGGTATTAAGAACATTTTTCGATACCTAAAAGGAATCATTGACTTGGAACTGTTCTTTCCCTACAGAGAGACAAGAGGGATCGCGAATGGAACTACAATCCCTAAAGGAAATGTTGATGGCGAAAGGGCCACTCACTACACCAAAACGCCAAATGACGTTTTGGTTGGTTTTGCTGAAGTTGGATACCTCTCTAACCCACATAAGGGTCGTTCCCAAACTGGTTATGTATTTACCATTAGGAACACGGTGATATCTTGGAGATTAACCAAGCAAACCCTTGTGGCTACCTCCTCGAACCAGTCAGAGATCATTGCTCTACATGAGGCTGTTCGTGAGTGTATATGGTTAAGAGCTATCATTACACATATTCGAGCGACTACTGGTTTGAGTTCTACCACTGAAGAGCCTACCTGCATTTATGAAGATAATGCAACTTGCATCAAATAGATGAAGCTAGGATATATCAAGGGTGATAATACAGAACACATATCGCCAAAGTTTTTCTACAATCAACAACACAGACCCTCCTCAAGATTCAAGTGAATCAAGTAAGGTCTGAGGAGAATGCGGCAGATTTGTTCACAAAATCATTGCCTAAGGCCATATTTGAGAAACATGTGAAAAGCATAGGAATGCGAAGACTTTCTAAGCTCCCTTGATTAATGTAAGGATCAGGGGGAGGTGTAGACGTCAAGGGGAGTCTAACACACAAATGTCATCCTCAAATGTAAAAAGTGCATTGTACTCTTTTCCTTCGACCAAAGTGTATTTTTTGTCCCACAGGGTTTTTATTGTTACTTGGCAAGGTTTTTAGTAAGGCAACAACTCATACACCATTACGTCTTTGACTTGGGGCAAGGGGGAGTGTTAAAGGAAAAACACATTATGTGCCTTCGTCAAAATAACTGACGAAGAGGGAATCAAGGAATTACAAATCACAGCTCAATTAGCATTTAGTATCATTATTGTATTTGATATTTCCATTGTAATTCTATCCCTATATAAAGGAACTACGAAATGAAATGAGTAGACCAATTCCAATTCCCATTTTACTTTTACGAAGTTAAGATTATTAACCATTTAGTTCTTATTGTTTATTTTGTACCTCATAGGTCTTCTGTGTGATTCTAAGTTACTCATGTAATTCAAGGTGTAATGTATGACACGTACGAATGAGATGTCCGGTCTTGTGCATTGAGCTAAGTACAATAATGCGCCTATTGCACTCAAATAGTGCACTTCGGCCTCTAATAATTCTTCGTCCTCATCCTTTGGACGGAATGGATCTTGTCCAGGCTCAAGACTACGGTCAATCATGGGAATACTCATAGACTTTGCTTTATCTTCATTAAAGAGCCTTAGAATTTTCTGAGTATATGTGGACTAATGGATCAAAATTCCATCATCATGGTGCTCGAGTTCTAATCCGAGGTAAAATCGTGTTTTCCCAAGATCTTTCATCTCAAATTCGGATTTCAAATACTTCGCAGTTTCCTTTAACTTATCTAGAGTTCCAATTAGGTTTATGTCGATACAATTGCAAATCCGGAACTTGTTTTTTTAATGAACACGTATGGGCATATTTCATTGTTAATATATCTCTTCCCAATCAAGTAGTCACTTAGAAAGTTATACCACATCCGTCCGGATTGTTTCAATCCAAATAGTGAGCATTTTAATCTTACTGAAAACGTGCTCCGTGGTTTAGAGCCACTTGATTTAGGTAATTGAAGTCCATCCGGACCCTTCATATATATCTATGAATCTAGATCCCCATAGAGATATGTTGTAACCACATCCATAAGCTGCATGTCAAGTTTTTCTGAAACTACCAAACTAACAAGAGAGCAGAACGTTAGAACGTCCATTAAGGGATAATATGTCTCCTCGTAGTCGATTCCAGGGTGTTGTGAGAAACCTTGCGCCACAAGGTGGGCTTTATATCTAACAACCTCATTTTTATCATTACGCTTTCTAACAAAGACCCATTTATGGCCAACAGGCTTTACACTTAGGGGTGTCTATGTTATAGGCCTAAATACCTGTCTCTTCGCTAGTGAATCTAATTGAGCCTGGATCACATCTTTCCATTTAGGCCAATCCGCTCCTCGTTGACATTCTTCAACTAAGCGAGGTTCGATATCATCATACTCTATAATTCCTTTTGCAACAGAATATGCAAAAGCATCATCAATAGCAATAAATTTTCTATTCATCATCTCATGTACACTAGTGTAATTTATGGAGATCTCTCTATTCTCTGGAATTGGTTCTGACATTGGATCGTCCTCCAATGATGTTTCTTGGAATAACCATAATCCGGAATATCTTCATGAGACGGATTATTTACATCGATGATTAATAGATTATTTTGTGCCAAACTCGCTTTCTTTCTTGGGTGAGAATCCATCGAACCTTTGAGCCTCCCGCGCTTTCTGGCAGGAGCTGTGGGCCTAGCCACAACGTCACTATAGGAGCGGACATTGGCGCCATGCTCAGTGTCTCTTGAGATGGCGTCATGTCCTTTAATTTTAGGGACATCAATCCTTGCAGGCACGTTTGCAGTAGGTATGTGTGATCTCGTCACTTTAGCGATATCAAAAAGCGCATTTGGCATCGATTCTGCTACATTTTGAAGATCGAGAATTCTCCGCACTTCTATTTTAGTCTGTGCGGTTTGGGGATCAAGATGAGACAAAGTGGGGATAGACCACTATAATTCCTGTCATTCCTATTGAACATTTGTGTTCTTATCTCCCCCCTAACGACTGGAAGACAGTCTTATCAAAGTGACAATATGCAAATCTAGCGGTAAAGAGATCACTGTCAAGGGTTCTAAGTAGCGGATAATAGTTGGAGAGTCATATCCAACATAAATGCCTAATCATCATTGAGAACCCATTTTGGTGCACTATAGCAGCGCATTTGGCACATAAACTGCACACCCAAATATGCATAAATGTGAGACATCAGGCTCATGCCCAGTCACCATCTGGGACACAAAAAAGGGTTGAGTGGCAGTGGGTCTCAGATGAATAAGCATAACTGCATGCAATATTGCATAGCCTCAAGCAAAAATATTGAGATTGGTAAGCATAACCAATGCTCTAGCAACCATTTGTAGTTGTTTAATGACAGCTTTTGTGAGACCATTTTGGGTGTGAACATGAGGAACTGGATGTTCAACTTCAATCATAATGGACATGCAATAGCCATCAAAAGTTTTTTATGTAAACTCCCCAGCATTGTCAAGTCTTATGGACTTAATAGAATGATTAGGGTGATGAGCCATTAACTTAATTTGTGTTAGGAGTTTAGCAAATGTAGTGTTCCTTATGGACAAAAGCATGACATGTGACCAATGTGTCGATGCATCAACCAATACCATAAAATATCTAAATGGTCCGCAAGGTGGTTGAATAGGTCCACAAATATCACTTTGGTCTTTGCAAGAATGGTATGTTTTCTTTAGTGTCCTTTGCATAGGATAGTCTCGATCCTAATTTTGCTAAAGAGCAGGCTTTGCAGAAAGAATAATGGGCTTTAGAAATAACCAATGAGGATTTTGGTTGAGCCATGAAGTCACAATTAACTTTAGAAGTTGAAATAGGAGTCAAGGAAGTAGCAGTGGTGTCAAAGCCACTTTTAGGCCACAGGAGGTAGGAGGCGCCGACCTTAGATGGATGGACCTACAAGGGGACAGCGCTGTGAGTGCAAGTGCTACTCCTTGGTCCAAAATTCGAGTTTTACCTCCTTTTGTTCTAAAGAAGGGATGCCTGTATGAAGTCTTTAATATACGGATCATCATATCACGACCTGGCCGTCCCAAAGGGTTATGTCAAAGCCTATATGTGTCATAATCCCATAAATCATCCCTCATAACATGTTTGGATTCAATGATTCATCTAGTGGTTGCATACAACCCACTAGAGCGACATATAAGTTTCTCTAAGACTCGTTTATGTCCGTAGTCATTAGAGGTTATGCAAATGAACTCTTGTCCATTCTCACAATGTGTTTCCACATGAAAACCATTGGCTCTTATATCTTTGAAACTCAAAATGGTTCTTCCAGTCCTAGGAGCATAAAGAGCTTCAGTGACATTAATAGTTGTGCCATTTGGCAACATAAATTGGGCTAGTCCTCTACCATGAATAAATTTCCAGCCATTGTAGTCACAAAAGAACGAGTAGGCATCATCCATAAGAAGAGTTGGCCATTTCGAAGTATAGTATGAGTAGTTGCACTATCCACGAGGCATTTTAGCTCTCCGGGAAACATACTAAAAAATAATAAAGTTTAAAATTAAAATATGTCCAAGACATGCAAAAATAAATCGATACTTTATTAATAAAATAGCCAATGATTACATCAAAGTTTCTTGACCAAAATCTAATTCAAAATAAAAATCAAATGTAGACAAATTGTAGTCACTCAAGCTATTTGGTAACTCCAATTTGGTTATGACCAGGTAAGGTAAGGCAAGATTTTGGTGGAGCTGTGCTCACTTTTAAAACCATTCTTTCAGTTCAAACCTTTCTTAGACATCACAGTTAATTTTGGATGAGCCTAGTGAGAAAGAGTTAACACAAAATGTCATTTTATTGATTAAGGCATAATTGCCATTACATAATTCTTGGAAAATAAAAAGGACTACACTAATCAAAATCTGTAGCATCCTTGTGCACTTCTTTGTCAAATTTGAAGTCCGCTATAGTGAGATTGACATCATTGTCATCACCATCATCTCCTTCTTAGGCAAGATAGAAGGCTTGCTCTCTCAGGTCTCGATGTGCCATTGTATCATGCAGCTAACTAATTACTTCCATTGTATTGCTTGAACCAATGCTCACTTGATCCACAGAGATGACACATGTCATTGTGATTGCCTCCCTTCAATTGAGATGCATTATTTGCAGTTGGTTGGCATCCCTTAGAGGAATTGGCGCCATTACCAAGGCCTTGGACGGCTCCTCCACGTCCAGAAGTTCCATGGCCCTCTCTCCCACTTTACCATGTGTTGCCACATGTCCGTCCTTCATTCTAACGGTTACCATCCTTTGTAGGGAAATTATATGGACCTACACGTCCGTTTTGTCCCTTAACTTTAGGGTTCCGCTCCTTGCGCCCTCCTTTGGGTGCATTATTATAATTCGCCTCATGAACGCTCTTAATTCTAACGGGTCTTAAATTATAATTCTTCATGACTATGTTATCATGTTTCTTAGCTACAGACATGACAATAATTAGCTGATGAAACCTCGTGATTCATCCAGCATTGTACTCACCTCTGTATTGCATGGATACCAACAATGATGAGATGGGGAAGATGGAGAGATTTTTCTCAATTAGGTCTTACTCTGTGATGGGTTGTCCACGGAATCCTAACATGGTTTTGAGGAGTAGAGCTTTTGAATGATATTCAGAGACTGACTTGAACTCGGCGAATCGTAGATTGCTCCATTGAACCTTCAAATCAGAGAGGAGGGATTGTTAATGATAGTGATCGAGGGGTCTAATTAACATTTAGAGAGAGAGAGTAAGAGAGAGAGAGAGAAACACAAGAAGTATAGTGGTTCATCTCCCGCCATAGCGGGAAATTATGTCCACTTGAAAGCTTAACTAGTATGTTTGGGCCTTGTGGCCCAAAGGATTACATGAGATGTCATGGGATGTTGATCTAAGTGAGTGGAGGTCCCTTTTATAAGTAAGGGAGCCTCCCCTCTTACACTTGCTTTCCAATGTGGGATGCAAAACATAACTATTCAAGTGTAGAAAGCATGTTGGCAAGGCTGGTAAGGTGGCTTCCCGACGAGGTATTAGCCTCCTCCGACCACCGTAGCGTAGCTTGGACATCGGGCTAAGAGATGCATGTAGCGGTTAGGTCCCACCATGGCTTGTGGGCCCCCCAAATAAGGCTTGATATATACTTGGTGACATAGAAAATAGCCTTGCTAGTAGAGGTATCTACAAGTCCCCGAAGTCCACAAGTAAGAGGAGCTTCTTGGTTGGGAAGTTATAAACATAATGTCATCAAGCATAAGTGATGCACAGGAGGCACCGAGCCCCTACGAGTCCCCAAACTCCTTAAGCAAGAAGAGAGTCTTCAACAAATATAGGCTCATGGTACATAGAATGCTTGTTGTATTGGGCAACGATTGTGAGTTGCATCGATATGCGTTGGCATATATGAATGTACGAGGTGAATGATACATGTTGATGTATATGTATGAATGGCGCCGAGTATGATGGGTTATGACGTACAAACTCAAAAAAACGTATGGTTGTGTAAGCAAACGGATTTGCATATGATAAATGCGTGATGCGCACAAGAGAACAAACAAGGACGAGGTTATGGTCTGCGTACGTTGCATGAGTGCCATGAAGGCAAGCGTTTGTAACTTATGAACGACGAATACGCGAACACTTGTGTTTCTTTAGTTTTTGCTCGTATTAATGAAACGCGAAAAGAATTCGATTTGTGGCAAACGACAAATGGTAGAAGAATTCAATGTTCCATTAATGTGTATTATGTCAAGGGAATGTGAGTGTAAATTTTGGGAATGCTGGAAGGCAAGAGCGTGAATGCTCAGGGGTGCCGAGAAGGCTTGAGCTGAAAGCTCAAGGTTGCCAGGAAGGCATGAGTGGGAAGCTCGGGGTTGCCGGGAAGGCATGAGCGGGAAGCTCGTGAGCGAGAAGCTCAAGGGTTGCTGGGAAGGCATGAGTGGTAAGCTCGTGAGAGGAAGCTCGGGGGTGTCAGGAAGCCGTGAGCGGAAGCTCGGGGGTGTCGCGAAGGAGTGAGCGGAGGCTCGATGGTGCCGGGAAGGCATGAGAGGAAAGCTCGGGGGTGCCGGGAAGGCATGAGAGGTAAGCTCATGAGCGGAAGCTCGGGGGTGCCGCAAAGGCGTGAGCGGAAAGCTCAGGGGTGCCGGGAAGGCATGAGTTGAAAGCACGGGGTACCACGAAGGCGTGAGCAGTAAGCTCGTGGGTTGCCAGGAAAGCATGAGCGCTAAGCTCGTGAGCAGAAGCTTGGGGATACCGTGAAGGTGTGAGCGGAAGCTCGATGGTGCTGGGAAGGCATGAGCGGAAAGCTCGGGGGTGCAGGGAAAGCATGAGAGGAAAGCTCGGGGGTACTGGGAAGGCATGAGCGGTAAACACGGGGTACCATAAAGGTGTGAGCTGTAAGCTCGTGGGTTACCAGGAAAGCATGAGGGGAAAGCTCGTGAGCAGAAGCTCGGGTATACCGTGAAGGTGTGAGCAGAAGCTCGATGGTGCTGGGAAGGCATGAGCGGAAAGCTCGGGGGTGCCAGGAAGGCATAAGTGGTAAGGTCGTGAGCGGAAGCTCGGGGTGCCGCGAAGGAGTGCACGGTAAGCTCGTGGGTTGCCGGGAAGGAATGAGCGGGAAGCTTGAGGTTGCCGAGAAGACATGAGCAGGAAGCTTGAGGTTGCCAAGAAGGCATGAGCGGAAAGCTCGTGGGTTGCCAGGAAAGTGTGAGCTCGGAGCTTGTGAGTGAAAGCTCGGGGTGCTGCGAAGGCGTGAACAGTAAGCTCATGAGCGGAAGCTCAGGGTGCCGGGAAGGCCTGAGCACGGAGCTCGTGAACAGAAGCTCTGGGTTCCGTGAAGGCGTGAGAGGAAGCTCGATGGTGCCGAGAAGGCATGAGCGAAAAGCTCGGGGGTGCTGGGAAGGCATGAGCGGTAAGCTCGTGAGCGAAAGCTCGGGGTGCCGCGAAGGCGTGAGCAGTAAGCTAGTGAATGGAAGCTCGGGGTGCCGGGAAGGAGTGAACGCGGAGCTCGTGAGCGAAAGCTCGGGGGTGCCACTGAGGCAAGAGCGTGAAAGCTCGGGGATGCCACTGAAGCATGAGCGTGAAAGCTCGGCGGTGAGGCTGGGGCATGAGCTTGAAAGCTCGGGAATGTTGCTGAGGCATGAGCGAGGAGCTCGAATGTGATGCCCTGAGGCGTAAACGTAACCGTTGCTAATTATGCTAGGCTATATGTACAAGTTCCTGAAATCCCCAGTCAAGGAGGGTTTTCAGCGGGGTTGCTTTGCGCAGTATATTGCGAGCATAATTAGTGCAAGTACGTCGTCTATCTAGAATTGGTCGGAGCAAAAGATTTTGCCCTTTCGCATGGGCCCCTGTTAGGCCCTCCAAGGAGTTCCCCACTCCTAGCTATAGACCTCCATATGGTTGGAAAATTGTTTGATGAGGGGAGCTGCGTATAAGCAGTGGGTGTTGGTAGCGAGCCTAATCTTTGATACCCAAGCGTCAGGGGTTAACCGGTCCCTTTACTCTTTCCCGGAGGAAAAATCTTTAACTACAATGCCGCATAGCGATCATTGTCATTATGAGGCGTTGCCTTACCGCATGGGGTTGGTCGTACACCATAGACTCGTGGAGTCTAGACCCGTTTAAGTCTCTTTCCCGTGGGAAAAGCTTGACAAAATATGGTGCCCGGAGGGTAGACAATATGTTTACATATAGAGTATATGTTAAGTTTGTAATTGTATGAACAATGCCAAATAAGTATAGCAAGTAATAATATATGGATCTTATGGCCATGTGACATGCATATTCGATAATTGCAAGTGTGATGGGTGTCCACATAAAATTTTGAGAGTAGCTTCCGATGAAAGCTATGAAGCATTGTGAACCTAGAGCTTAACTAAAGCATGTTGGATATGTTTGAGCGAGTTAGGTTGTGTTCTAGTAAGTTGGGTGTAGTTGAGCAGATAGGCACTGTGCATGCATACAGGGCATGGCCCAAGCAAGTCGTGGCCATGCTCGATACCCAAGCGAATCGTAACCCAAGTAAGTCGTTTATCCGAGCATATTTAATGAAGTCATAGGTGTCACAAGCTCCAAGATATGGCATAGGTTGTTTGGGTGTCCCATGTTTATTTAATTAAATTATAATTAAATAAAAGCATGGCATATGTGTGTAGCATGTACTTGTAGTAAAGTTGCTAATAACATTATGTATTAATATAAACATGCTTAGAGATCGTTTGAGATCGGTATATGAAGCATGGCATATCTAGCATGTGAGGCCTAGAAGGTGTTGCCAAATCTACGAAATGTTGTAGGCATGCTTAAGAGTTATACAAGCATGGCATTGGCATGACATTAGCCCAAATTGAAAGTGCGTAAAGAAGGAGATATAGTTGCTTATCTTAGGCCGATGTTGAGTGTGTTGGAGTTGGAGTTGGAATTGATATAAGTACCCAAATCATGTTGGAGTTGTCCAAACATGACATTCCATTGCTCCGGTGACATTCCTTAGTAGAAGGCTAATGATCTCGTTGATTGAAATGGTGCTTGTGCCTCTTCAACATAAGATAAGGTAAATGATTAGCACCTTTGTCCATATGATTAAATTGATTAAATATGTGCAATGAAGTTTTAATGCACACATTAATTTGAGAATGTCACGGAGGAGAGCATAGTGATATTGCTTCACATATATGCATGGCATTGGGTGACACATACACACAATCATTATAAACATGTGTAGATGCAAATTTGGATTATATTTGAATTAAGTGAAGCCAACAACAAGATGTGATTCTATTGCATGTGATCATGATACATTGAGCTTAGATAGGCATAAGAGTCACTTACAGACGAAGTACAATTGTGTCAAAGCATACATGAGTACTTGTTGCTAGAATGCTAGCTCGTAAATATAATCATATTAGTCACAATTGTGAGCAATTGTCAATGACCATAAACTCATAATAATGTAGAATTTATATAGTAGTGGTATTGATTGAAACAATACTTGAGTATGTGGAGTGAGCAATTAAGCCAAGTCATGTTGACAAATTACTTCGGCACATATACTTGGATGATCACATGGATGACATATGCATAATTTAGACTGGAATGGTAATTGAGACATGGTGACCATGTTAATGCCGCCTGAGCTTAGCTTAGCAAGCACCACGTGGTGGTAGACATATTACTAAGCTAGTCTTTGGCATATTCCGCTTAGCGCAGTCATATATTAATCTCAACTATATATAATTTTATATGTGTATTTGACAAGAGTTAATGGAAGTGGTGCTGCCATTGATACCAATATATCAATAGACAAATGCTAATAAACAAATGTTATTTAGGTATGTTATGACATTGCTAACATATTATACATATATAAAAGATGAGTTAACTGTTCATTCATTCGTAGGCAAAAAGACGACTCTACCCTCATTTGGATTTTTTTTACGCCTCTGCCACTGACCTCTTTTTTTTCCTTCTTCTCTCTTCCTCCAGAAGCCTCCTAGACCGACTTTTTTGCTCTCTTCTCTTCTCCGGGTTTTGCCCTCACTTTTTTTTCTAGCTTAACTATGGCTCTGCGATTCAGTCGTTCTTGAATCCTCTCCTTTTTGGGTTTTTTTGCTCTACGCAGAGAGAGAACAATGGAGAGAAAAGGAGAGTTTGTTTCCGCTGTGCCTAGAATAGCCCAGTTGTTATTGCTGATGAAAAACATCCCTGGAGATTGGGGTTTTGTTTGCTGCATCTCTTATGGCGATCTGGAGTTTTCAGCAAAAAAAGGAGGGGTTTTATTTTCAGCAAAAGCAAACTTCCAGGTAAATTTGGATCCTTTAGAGCTTTTACCTTCTTGGGCTTTTCTGAAAAATCTGATGACTCTGAACTTTTGTTCTGGGTAGAAAATATTGGACCGGAGGGTTGCTTTATATTAGAAATAGAAGAAAGTACTTAAAAGTTATCATACATGAAGTTTTCGTTAAAGACATGAGTATTTTAAAAAAGCCAGCTTTAGTGATAGTCATTGATTGTTGTATCTGCTGTTTCTAATGGAATGTTCAGTTCATTTTTTTATCTAATGGATGGAATTTTCTTCCACTACTTTTGGATTTAATTCCTCTTCAAGGTTGTCATTGAATTAGTATTTTGCAATTGTGTAGATACTTTTCATGAAGTGAAGAGCAAACGTGAAAGAAGGAAAGAAGACAAAGCTTTGACAATGCAATTGTTGGCTGTGGCATGTTTGTCCCTTGCAGCCAAAATGGAGGAGATTAATGTCTCAATCTCCCTTGATTTACAGGTTAGGCATTGGTCTCATTTTAATTCGATTTTTCTTTAAGTTTCTGATTTAGTTATTTTGAGTCCTAAAGATTTGAGCTTTCAACGAGTGGCCAAGTCAAATTATGTATTTAAGGCAAGTATTTACTCCATTCTCATTCATAGATTGCTTCCTCCTTAAACTCAATGAGGACGAAATCCCACTTAAAGCTTACATTTTTCAGTTTAATCAGTTTGAGCAAAACCAATGGTGCCCAATCTTCCGTCTTTCTCAATTGTTAGAAATTCCGTAGCACCCAGTTTCCATATATTCCTATAATAATATAAAATTAGTGGTGAGATAAAGAAATAATTGTTGTACCAATTATGAAAGTAACGCTGATGTTTGTGGTGGGTTGGAATTCAATGCAGGAATTGACTTCTTGGAATTTAAACCTTCAGAGTTTGCAGCAGCAGTGACCATTTCTGTAACGGGAGGAAGCATAGCATTAGATTACACTTAGAATTCAATCTTGGTGCTTATCCAACAAGAATCTCTTGATATTTCTTTGCAGACTTTCTTTATTATATATTGTATGTTGATCATTTTGACAATCATCTAATTGTAGCTTATCAATGGTGATTTGGATGAAGCAAGGAAAGAGCAAAAGTCAAAACTTTGAACATCAAATACAAGATAATGTTGACTGGCAAGAGACTCCAGTTGCAGATACATATCATTATTTGACAACCTCCTTTGGTAAAAAAACAATGAAAATAGCATGTTCATATATACTTTCTTATTTAAAAGTTTATGCTACAATTAAAATTGATTGATTATTTTTCAATAATCATCTTTAGAGATCTAGGTAAAAGAACTTAATAAACTCTGCTAGAGATCGAGGTGTTGCATTTTACTATAGTAAACTTATGCCAAACACTATACAGGTAATGGATGTGAATGAAATCTCATTGCCTTTGCTTCACTTGCTTTTAGTTCGTACGTTCTGGACAGAAGTTGCTAGCATGCTGATCTTTTTAAAGCTGTTTTCAGTTTGGCTGTCAACACTGAAACCAGGGTTTGTTTATTGTTTAATTTTTATCACATGTTTAATCTTCTCTCTCTCTTTCTCTTTCTCTTTTCTGTGTACTTATTTATAGTTTAGGTTCTTTATATAAATTATCTGCAGGATTGAGTTTGGTTCTGCATATATAAATTCAAAAGATTGCAGTGAATTCAATTTTTATTCTTTGGTTCGTCCATTGTATTATTCATGCATGTACAACATAGTAGAACATCAACATCATCATATGAGAATGATTTCCATAACTTGATGTACATGTATACGACCAAGAGAGGAATAAATGAAAGGAAACAAATGGTCATCGCAGAAGAAGTGAACCAACTGCTATTATGTTGTTGGTACTGACAAAATTACGACTAGAAGTTCCTCATCTGCATTCCCTTGGAGCCTTGAACGTAATTTTTTTTTTTTGCTTGGTCTGAACTTTTTCTATTCATTGCTTTATAGGTTGGACCTATTGTTGAACTTGATCAATACGTCAACTACTTCAAAATTCAGTAAGTTCTGGTGATTCCTAAAATATAAGTTTTTTTTTATTGGACTGACACTATCGTTTTCCCGTTGTTTCCCTTTTTCACTAGAAATTTCATTTATCGCTGAATGCCACTACATCTGATTCTAAGATTTGTTAGTGACATTGGTATATTTGTGTGCCAATGATCTCACTAAGGACAGAGCCTAGAGTTTTATTCAGTACTAAGGGTCAAATTGCCAATGCATCTTAGTTGACAGAATTCTTAGTTTACAATGCTAATTACCTTATTGAGGACAAAGCATAGAGAAAAGGCAATACCAAGATATATTGAGCCATCCCCAAAACATATTACTGCCCTCGCAACCCTTCCTTTGTTATAACTTGAGGTTCACATGGGTTTTAGATCCTTTGGTTAACCAAAATTACACCGAAAGCGATGCTGCAATTTGAATATGTGCCAAAAGCTTATATCTTGCTGCAATCTTATCATGAATTGATAAGTTCCTACTGGTGTTCTAATATTTATATGAAGTTAATATACAAAACATTAAGATAGAAAATCTATTACATTTTGTTTCAATTTGGTTTGATAGAGTAGTAAAGCCTCCCTCAAGATCAGAATGGTGTGGATACAGTGATTGTGATGGTCCTGTTTGTTTCTTATACCAGCATAATTCAATGCATAGAGAGCTCTCTCATTATCTTTGTTCTTTTAATAGTTAGTTTATGAATTGATTTTCTTGGTGTAAATTCACTTTAGCAATGATTTTGAGAGATAAAATTGTGGCTTATAGTTTGGTGCTTCTAATATGAATGTGTAGATTCTAAACTAGAGGGCTTGTTTTTTGTTTTTCACTTAAACTTCAATATCTGTATGTATGGAGGCTGAGGATACAACAGAGGATTAAAAGCGCATAGCTCAGGATGTTAACCGAGGAGCAAGAAAATGAACTTCCAAACTTTACACCATTCATTCAATTGATGTCTCCCTTGGTGAGTTTCCTCTCTGAACTATTCTGTTTCTATTTTGATGATGCCCGCAGCCTGTTATTAGTATTTAACTCGATGCTTAAAACTTTAAGATTATATACAATGATATGTAATTAGAGAACGATGATTTTTCTATAATGCTTCATTTGGCAACTGATAATCTTTTGTACCAATGGTTCTTATATTGCTTTTTGAAGTTCGGTACTGATTATGAAAAGAACAATTTCGAAAGTATAAGTAAAAAGTGAAGCAATATAACAAATATTAAGCTAATGATGTCAATAATAATGTATTTTCCAGTTTCATTGACTGACTTGCTTTCCTGTCAAGTTGTAGTGAAGTTGATCCCATAGTAGCATCCTTCTCCGCAGGAGCAGTTGGACTGATGTCAACACTGATGATGGTTGAAATAATAAGCAAAACACTGCAGGAGCATCATAGATGTAAAAATTGTCTTGGAACTGGTATAACCTTTATGTTCTCAACCCTTTTGAACTTCGGCCAGTTTATGAATCAAAGTAAAAATAGATACTCACTTTCAGTTTTAACTAGAAAAATAAATAAATAGAAATAAACTTTTTCTCCAATGTAAATCTGATTTGACAACACCATAGGAATATTAATCATTTCCATATTCTCATTGCTTCTGCATAAATAGATCTCCTCTAGAAAAGCAGCAACATGGAATTAGTACTACATATATATGTTTTCTAATAAAACAATTGTCCAATAGGATTAGGTTAGAGTCAAATCAAAACTAGATATTATTTATTCTTTTATTAAGTGAACTTTGGTGTTTGCAACTTATGGCTCATCTGATGCAATGACTATAATCCAACAAAGATCTCCTATTGTTAAGGTACATTAGAGCGTTTTACTGTACATTAAAACTGTTTTGCTTTCCTGAAGTGGTGCTCTACTTTTAAATGTTTTGAGGGGATCACATTAATTCTATCATTAAAATGATTATTCTAAGCAGGGGATGATGATTGAATTTGCTAATAACTCAGTTGATTATGTTACTGCCAGTGCCCAGCAGAAAGAAGCATGTTAATTGTGTTTTCAAGCTTAAACTTTCAGGGGTGGCAGAGAATTAATGTACCTCCTTTGTGCTCTATAGCTTTACATGAATTCTTCTGTTAGTAAATATGCAAGCATTCTTTTTTAATATAAGTCGATACTTACTTGCAAAGAGTTACATTCTTTTGTAATGTGTCAAATGACAAATTTTTCAGTTATTGATTTTAGCTTACGATTGTGATAATTACTACAAATTTGAGAAAAGAAAAACCCGCAGCATCGCGC
>BDJD01004978.1:79224-91058 GCA_002564525.1 Rosa multiflora | reverse complement strand
CCTAGGGCGAATCCCTTGGCATGTTCCTCTTCAACGAAACTTTCTTTGATAGATACTCTACGACCAGCGTCGTTGAGGTTGATGGGTAGTGAACTTCTCCCTTGGATCGTTGTCTGCTAAGAAGCGGGCGATACCCGCTCTGATACCAAATGATGCTGGAAGCGTGAACACGACAGTAAGAGGCTCCGTCAAGCGTCGAAAGCCATATGAGATGAGCTAGAATCCACTAGCAATTACGGGCACAGCCGTAAGAAACATAGAGAAACTTCTCTAATATTTGGGTTTTTATTGATAACTTGAATAAAAATTACAATCAAAGAGGCGCCTTATATAGGGCACATAGAATAAACCTAATACAACTAGAAAACAAAAAGAACAATTTATTATAGACTAAAACTAGGAAACCTAATTAAATAAAAAATCGGAAATAAAATCCTATATATTAAAGAATATTACGCAAACATATATTTGGAATCCCAACCAAGATTTTGCTCGAGAATCCCGATATATCCAAAAGAGTAATTTATGATTAATTCCATCATTAAGAAGCCTATTTAAATACCAATTTTCAATATTCAAATCATTTTTCTTAATGTGCAGACGCTTCTTTCTTTTCGAGATTTTTTGTTGAAGTTGGCTAAAATCTCGTCCTATATCAGATAAGCTCTATGGTGATGGTATATATGCCTAATCATGCAGCCCGTCATCGGAATGATAAACTAGGTTAGGTTTACAAGCGATAAACCTAAACAAAGGGTTCTGGAGTCCACCAGAGATAAAAGAGAAAATTATCTATTTTATTGATAAAAGAAGAAAGATGCGTTCTGCAGCAGCTTAAGGCTGCTTAAATAAGAGAAAATAAACCCTAGGGTGACTAACAATGAAACCCTAAAGCTCATGGGTAAAAACGAAAACAATCCAAAATAGACTAGAAAACCAAAATTCGAAAAAAATAGAAAAAAGCAGTTTTGAGGCCCTAAAAGATCCCGAAAGCCCGAAAAGCCTGAAAAGGCCACACCTAGTGGCAAAGCGACAAGTCTTGTTCGTGGCGCGATTCCCTTTCCGAAAAGCTATGGCGCGCCCCAATCGGACACCGAGCTCATTCGTGGCTACTAGTACCTTTTCGTTTTCCCCCTTTTGCACGATCAAGTTTCTCTTCGAATTGGATTGCCATCCGATCTGCATCACCTTATTTTTGAGTAAGCGGTGGCTCTTAGCTAGCTAGCAAGCTTTTCTCAGCGCTGCAAGGTCCGAAATTAAATAAAAGTTTACCACCTAGCTAGCTTTCTTCTTGGACGAGTGAGTTTTTGTAATTATAAATAAGTAATCTTATGTTTGAAAAACCATTTGTTTCACACAAAAGCTCTCCAATCGATCCATCAAGTCCTGCGTGGAGCCTAATGTTACTATTTGAGATGTAAGCTGCATGTTTTGTTATTCGGAAACTACCAAACTGACAGGGTAGTGGAGTGCAATGACATCCATTACGAGAGAATATGCCTCATCGTAGTCGATTCCAGGGTGTTTTATGAGAACCTTGCGCCATAAAGCGAGATTACCATCTCTTTTTCTCACTACGCTTTCTAACGAAGACCCATTAGTCAACAGGTTTTATGTTAGGAGGTGTTGACATCACTAGCTCGAAAACCTTCCTCTTCGTTAGAGAATCCATCTTAACCTGGATCACATCTTTCCATTTAGGCCAAATCTCTCTACGCTGGCATTCATTCATCAACGGAGTGTGGTTCGATATCATCGGACTCAACAAACTCATGTGCAGCGAAGTGCGTGACTACATCATCAATTATGATGGAGTTTCTATCCCACGTCTCATTTACTCTAGTGTAATTTTCATAGAGCTCTATATTCTCAGGAATAAGTTCTAACATTGAGGCGTCCCCTAACGATAACCATAACCTGGAAGATTCTCATGAGACTGGGGCCATGGCCTGTAAAGCCAGAATGCCACTCTCTTTGGCATTGGCGGCATGCCTACCTCCGTGTAGGGTGGCGCTACGTCCTCTTGTAGGGACGTCCTTCCTTGCAGGGATGTCCTTCCTTACAGGCATGTTTGCAGCATATTTTTGTAATCTCGTCACTTTAGTAGGGATCGAGATGAGACATAGTGGGGACAGGCCACGACAATTCCTATCGTTCTTGCTGAACATCGGTATTCTTATCTCCCCTTAACGACGGGAAGACTGTCTCATCAAAGTGACAACCTGCAAATCTAACGGTAAGGAGATCGCATTGCAAGGGCATTAAGTGCCGGACGATTGGTGGAGTCTCAAATCCAACGTAGTTGCCCATTCGTCTGTACGGACCCATCATATAGCGCTGTGGCGGCGCAATTAGCACATAAATGGTACACTCAAAGATGCGTAAGTACGATACTTGTACTCAGTCATTAGCTGTAATGCAGAGGTAGATTGAGTGGCGGTAAGTTGTAGAAGAATTTGCATGCCGCATGCGATATTGCATCACCCCAAGCAGATATAAGGAGATTGGTGCGTATTACCAATGTCCGGACTACCATCGTAGACATTTCCACGAGACCATTTGGGTGTGTTCATGGGAATGTGATGTCCAACATCAGTCCCAATGCAATAACCATCGAAAGTCTTCAATGTAAACGCGCTAGCATTGTCAAGTCCAATTGACAGAATAGGATGATCTAGGGAATGAGCCCGTTGTCATATGATATTTGCTAGGAGTGTAGCATAAGCAGCATTACAAGTGGACAATGGTAAAACACGTGACCAGCGTGCTTGCGTATCAACCAATATCATGAGATATTTAAACGTTCGCAAGCTGGTTGAATCAATCCATAGAATCCCCATGGATTCTATGTAAGAACATAATGAGTATTTTCATATCCTTTGCATAGGATGGTCTCAGTCCTAATTTCCCTAAGGAACAGGCTTTGTAAAACGAGCGAGAGGCTTTAGAAGCAACCAATGAGAATTTTGGTTGGGCCTGAGCGTCTGAAACGCTATTTGAAGCAAGTTGGTGATTGCAGCATCACCTAGGACTCCATCACCATGATGGATGCCATCCATGGCGTCATGGATAGGGACTGCGCCAGCCCCAGGCTGGTGGTGGACGGAGGCGGTGCCCTAGGCAGCTGCGTCGGTCACACTTAGTCCAGAAATCAACTTTTGATTCATGCTTCGTTTCGCTCTAAAGAAATGATGTCCATGTGAAGTCTTTAGTAGACGAATCATCATATCATGACTAGGATGATCTATCTTGTCGTGACAAAGCCAATATGTGTCTAAATCCAAGAGATTTTCTCTCATAACTTTATTGGATTAATAGCTCGAATAGTGACATAGAATCCACTACAGAGACACATAAACTTCTGTAATATGTGCCTTTGTTAGCAATCATTAGAGGTATTGCAAAGGAACTCATTTCCGTTCTCAACATGCATTTTTCGCATGGAATTCGTTGGCTATTCATAGATGCGATTGGTCCTAGGAGCGTAGAGAGTTTCTATGAAAATAATTAAGGTGCCATTTGGCAAGTGGAACTTGGGCTATTCCATGTCCTTGAATTAATACTGATCGCCCAGCCATCGTAGTCACAAAAGTCATATGCTCATAATCAAAATGGAGTCATGATGAAAAGAACTCGAAATTTTATTCATAAGCCAACGGAGTTGCATCATTGTCTCTTTGACCGAAGAAAATCTAATCCAAAATGATAGCTAATGCAAAACAATGGTAGTCGTCTAACTTCTTTCGGTAATTCCAAAGTAAATGTGATCAGGTGAGTAGAGAGATGTCGGTGGAGCAAGGCTCGCTTAAGTACCACTGATCTCAGAACCTTCCTAGACATCACACTTACTTTGAGTGAGCCTACTTTGAAGAAAAACTAAACCATTGGCATTTACTAAAAAAATATATGGCAATTGCCTATTACATCTCTTGGAAAAATAAAGACTTAAATAGAATTGGCGATATATTGATCCCAGCCAGATTCGTAGTCTTCAACCCTTCACTCTAGATTATCTTCTTGATCTTCTTGTTCCACATAGTGAGCTTTTCTTACTTCACAATATGCATTGTAGGTGGTGACAATTTCGTCACGAGCTCTACAAATGTGTGCCCAATGATCAGACACTCCACATCGAGAACATACATCTCTTTGCTTAAAATCCATTGATTGAGGCGCTTTGAAAGCATCATTTAGATGGCTCTTAGTGTTGGTGGCGCCACCAACATGGCCAGAGGCGTTGCCTCCCTCTCTTTTTCCACGTTGACCTCTTCGGTTCCGTGTTCGCCTATTTTGATGATTACCTTCCCAAGTAGAGTGATTATATGGACCAGAACGTCCAAATGTATTCCTAAGATTAGGGTTTCGCTATTGGCGCCCTCTCTTTGGGGCGCGACTATAATTGGATTCCGGAATATGCTCCGTTCCCACGGATCTCTAATTATAGTTCTTCACAAGGATGTTGTCATGCTTTTCAGCGACATTCATAGCTCCAATGAGCTATGAAACCTTGTGATTCGTCTTGCAGTAACATCGATTCGATAGTTCTTAGCAACCATCAATGCAGAGACGAGGAAGGTAGAGACAGTCTTCTCAATCAGTATTGCATTTGTGATATCTTTACCACAGAATTCCATTAAGGATTTAATGCGAAGTGCTTCCAAGTTGTAGTCAAGAACTAACTTGAAATCACAGAAGCGGAGGCTATGCCATCTCACTTCTAGGTCAGGAAGCAGGGAGTCACGGACGTTGCCAAATCTTTCATCGAGTGAGACCCATAGCCTTCTGGGGTCTTCTTTATTCATACACTGGAGCGGATCATCCATATGACGTGCTAACTGGAGCGGATCATCCATATGACGAGTCATTAGGATGATGACTTTCGCCTTATTTGTCTCTAAGGCTACTCTATTGGCTTCCAAAGCTTGAGCTTGCTCAACAGTTAGCACATCCTGGTTAGGCTCAAGAATCGTATCTAGTATTCCATCGGCCTTGAGATGCTGGCGGATATCACGAACCCACCTGTGATATCTAGAGCCAGTTGTTCCCAATGGAGCAAAGTCCAATTTGTTCAGGTTACTCATCCTGAAAGAGAACAAGAAATTAAGGTTAGTTTCGGAGCGTAAAAGGCTACCACGAAAACATATAAAATTTCTGAGCGTAATTGCTTCTAAGAAATTCAATTCCAAGAGATATTGGATTAGATCGAAACAATGACGTAAGTGGTTGATCATAAATTCTCTACAAACTCTAAGTTTGGAGATCTCAACAAGCTCCAAGCTTGGAGTGAGCACGAACCCCCACAGTTCGGCTTAATTAGGTCTCCCCTGTGATGAAGAAAATTGGGTAGAGGAAGGGAGGTTGCAAGTCCTCGAGAAAAAGAATAAAAACTTCAAAAACAGGAACTTTTAGTAAAAATTACCTCAAAATAGGTCGCCGGAAAATTTGGCCTGAAAAAGTTGCTGGGAAATTTGGCCAGAAAAAGTCGCGCGGAAAATTTGGCCCTAAAAGTGGCCAGAAATATGCCTGAAAAGTGGCCGGAAAGTTGTTGACCGAAGATGTTGACCGATGGTTGTTGACCATGGAACTGGGCCTGTGGACTGGGCTGGATGGGTGGGCCGGTCACCTTTTTTTTTTCTTTGTTTACTTTTCCTTCTGGGCTTCTGGGCTGCCTTCCTTTTTTTTTTCTTTTGCCCTTTTTTCTGAGAAAGTTCAGTCGGCCAGTCCAGTAAGTTTTAGGCCAGTTTTTAGAGCTTTTCTTCCGGTTCCTGAATCCTGGGATCGAAGTGCTGCTGCTGGAAAAATTTGGTAATAATAGGGGATCCGGAAGGTGGTGAACTGGTGGAGTATTTGCTGCAGGTGGTTTTGAGCTTTCGGTGGCTAGTTCGATAGGTTTTCGGTCGGTTCTAGTGGTTCTGGATTCCTAGGGTCGATGGCTTCAAGTTGTGGCGCAGAGGCAAAAAAGGTTTCAAGGTTTTGTATTCAAATTTAGGGTTTTAGCTATTTGTTTCAGGGTTAGGGCTTTGTGCTGATAACGTATTTAAGAAAAACTGAAATTATGAGATAGTTGAATCGTACTTTCATTGATAATAGGGGTCTCTTTATATAGAAGATTACAAGACATAGAATCAGAGTTGTACAAGGAAAGATAATCTTACAATTAATCATAATATCTCCGAGAATATCCCTAATTCAAAACCTTATTACAACTAGGTCAAGTAACCTAGAGTTTGGACCAGACACATATTCTGGATTACACCAAGGATAATCAGCCAACTATTTGAGTTTTCCTAGATTATTTAACCGCATAAAACATCTTACGACCGACATTGTTTCATTCATAAAGTTAGGCACAAATTCTTAAGATCGATTGTTTCATTTGTTTAGCTGCTGAAGAAAAAAAAAATTCTCAAGACCGGCACTGCTTCAATGTTAGGCACAAAGCAAATGAAATTTTCCTAGATCATTTAGCCGCAGAGAGAAAAAAATTCCTCAAACCTTTTTTTTCTATTTGTTTAAGAAAAAAATAATAATAACAATCCTTTTTTTTTTTTTTTTTTGAGAATTACTTGGGTGATCTTTGCATAATCACTCCAGATTCACGCTTTTGATGACTCTTCCATTATTGATGATGTTATACTTAAGAAAAACAAAATTGCAAGTGTCACAACGTGAACGTGGGTATGTCTTGTTGGCTCCAAGTCGGAGTCAAAAATGACGAAAATAACCTTCCTTAAAACAAATGTGGCCGGGTTCGCTGTACCTCAACCCCAGGAGAATTCTGACTTCTCCAACAATCAAGCAGAAGAAGAAGAAGCATAATAGCACCAGAAGGTGAACTAGATACCCCTCACACCCGTCTCAGCAGAACATTCATAAGTATATCCCAGCTTTGTCCAGATTTTTTATGCTTTGGCAATAATAACACGACACACCTACCTTCTTCAATCAGTCAAAAGTTCAAAACTTTCTTGCTCCCTCCTTTACTGATACAAGTAAAGCCTTTTGCTTCCCACCACTCTCCATCTGCAAGTCAAAACACAAGAACCCATCTTGGAAATCCCTCAAGCCCCATCAGAGAGACTCCCCACCATGACAGGTGGGTTTCTGTTAATCGTTTCTTTCAAATTTGGAATTGGGTCCATGGACTAGAATTAGATCTGTTTTTTTTTTTTTTTTCTTTCAGGGATGATATCAAACACAGCTGTGGTGGTGATGGGTTTCTTGGGAATGCTTTACATGGCAACAACTCAGCTTCCACCTCCACAGACCTCTGCTCTGCCTGAAGATCCTCCTCCAACATCTCCAAGAATCAGGCTTGCTGATGGGAGGCATCTGGCTTACAGAGAAACTGGGGTCCCCAAGAACAAATCAAGGTTCAAGATCATCATAGTTCATGGCTTTGGAAGCTCTAAAGAAATGAGTTTCCAGGCACCCCAAGTAATACACATAAATCTCTGATCTTAATCTTTCTCTTGTTTTGGTTCTGATATATTTGTGGACTTAAGTTGGCTGTATGGGGGAATCGTTGTTGGGTAAATGAGGGAATTTGAAAGTTGGTGTGATAAAAAATCAAGAATCTGGAGTCAATTTTGAAACTTTGAAATGGACTAGTGGGGGAGTTGATAAGGAATTGTTTAAAGAAATATAATCTGCACATAGGCTACTGAATTTAAGCATATGTGAATCGGAAAGAAACTGCAGAGAGATATGCAAAAGCTACTTTGATCATACACTTTTAAACATGTTAAGAAGTATTGCAGGGGTTTGTAAAAATCATCTGTTCTGGTTTGTTTAGAACTATATTAATTTAGAAACCGTATTATAATCTGGTTAAGGAAGCAGTACTAAAGTTTCAGTTTAAAGCAAAATGTCAAAATGAGATGAATTTTACGATGCTTCAGTTTCCCAGGAAATGATAGATGAGTTGGGGATATATTTTCTGCTATATGACCGGGCTGGGTATGGGGAGAGTGATCCAAATCCAAAGCGTTCAGTGAAGAGTGAAGCCCTTGACATTGAAGAACTAGCTGATCAGTTACAGCTTGGATCAAAATTTTATGTGATTGGAGTGTCAATGGGATCATACTCCACCTGGAGTTGCATCAAATACATCCCACATAGGTAAAACCCTCACTTGTGGGTTCTAAATACATTCATGACCTTCTACTTGTTCATGTTGAAAAGTTCTCTTACTATTTACCTGAAATTCATTTGTGCAGGTTAGCTGGTGTGGCTTTTGTAGTCCCAGTTGTGAATTATAGGTGGCGTTCATTTCCAGACAATCTGATAAAGGATGATTACAGAAGAAAACTAGTTCAATCGGCACTCTGGTTTGCAGACTATGCCCCTGGGCTGATGCAATGGTGGGTGACTCAGAAATGGCTCCCGTCAACTTCTGTCATGGAAAGAAACCCGGTATTCTTCAACACCAGAGACATTGATGTCCTGAAAACAACCCCAGGCTTCCCAATGCTCACTAAGGTAACCACATCTTGATTTTCCATATCCAGTTGTTATATACAAACAGAGACACCTAGTTGTATGTTGTGCTCCACAATGTATGATAGGAAGAGGCTTTAGTGAACTAATATTCATCAATTTTCTGAGACTATGTTCTTGTTTACAAATGCAGGATAAATTGCGGCAAAGAGGGGTTTTCAATACTCTGCATCTTGACTTTAAAGCAGCTTTCAGCCATTGGGATTTTGATCCAATGGATCTAAGTAATCCATTCCCGCAAAATCAGAGCGCTGTCCACATTTGGCAAGGTTATGAAGATAAGGTTGTGCCATTTCAACTGCAAAGATATATTTCATCGAAACTACCCTGGATTCAGTATCATGAAGTTCCTGATGGTGGGCATTTGATTGTGCATTATGCTGGTTTATGTGAAGCCATTCTAAGGGCACTTTTGCTTGGTGAAGAATCACTTCACTACAAACCTACTATTGCCAAAATTGTATCATAAATGTGTTATATACTCAAACTGTTGATTGTGTAGATGATTGATTCATTCAGAGAAAAAAAGAAAAAGAAAAAAAGGAATTATAGGTCAGAATATGTATTCTCTAAATTTTTTTTTTCTACAATCGATAAAATAATACAGAGATCTATTACGAAGTGGCCTCTAACAATTCTATGAAGCACCAAAACAATTTGTTTTGGTTTTTATTTTTGTTTTTGTTATTCTTGAACTATTGTACAAAGAAAGTTCAAATACTAAGAGAATATGCAAATGCATGGGGGTTTGAATATTTGTTCTGCCTTAAAGAATTCTTGCCCTTGAAAATTTATTGAAGTAGTTAATAAAATATGGGTTGATAGTTCATCGATAATTCGGATAACTAAGCGAAATACCTTGAAAAGTAAGGCATAATATTACTTCATTAATTAATTAATTAATTATTTATTTATTTATTTTTAAATTTTTAAATCTCAATTTATATTCCAATAAAATAAATCTCAATTTATATTCATTTTTGTCTGATTACATGAGTAAAATACTTAATATAACGTGTATAATACTTCTTGCTTCAAAAGTACGTATATTATAGCGGCTATTTTCAAAAATACAAAATTCAATACTTTTTTTTTTTAAAAGGAGTTTGGAATCCAGCCAAACTGGAAAGCTCATCCACACGCATGTCTTATTGAATTAAAATTATGCGTCGAGGGGGACGTAGGGCCTTGACCTCGAGTACAATTACAAAAATCCTCATAGAGGACATCCTGAATAATAACAGGAGCCTCCTCTAACCATACATCATTAAGAAAATTTGAACTAGCAAGATGAACTAATCTATTAGCTACACCATTTGCTTCCCGGAAGACATGAGAAATCTTAATTGAGTGTAATGATGTCAAATATGACTTACAATCATCGATAATGCGCCCAACTTCAGATCGGTCCTCCAAATTCTGATTCAATGCAGCCACCATCAGTGAGCAATCACTCTCAAGTATGAATTCGTCCCATTCTTGGTAAATAGCCAAGAGAAGACCTGCTCTGCAGGCCTGTGCCTCCATATGGAAAGCAGAAAGGACATTCGGAAAATACCGCGCCATAGCTGCCATGCACATACCTTTGTCATCACGTATCACAACATCAATACCACCATCACCAAACTCGGGCCTGTAACTGCCATCTATCTTGATCTGAAGTCTACCCGTAGGAGGGTTTTCCCACTTAGCCAGTGTCCTTCTCGACTTCTTCTGCCTTGTTGGGTGGACTTGTTGATATTCACCGAGAAACTATTGGGGTATTAATCGCCAATTTACATTAAGGATCATGCTGTTAAGTAATACTCAAATAGAGATCACAGGCCACATCATAAATCATAGTTATAAACCACCAAAGTTTTCAATTCACATAGCTAAGTACCCAAATGCACCTCTGGTTAGCAACTTTTGTGAAAGAAAAAGAAAAAAAATTGAGTAAAAAAAAAAAACGTAAAATTTGGCATTCTGAGTTAACAATGTTGACTACTAGCTAATTTCATATTATTGTCACCCTGGTGAGTGGTGACAGCCTTGGCGCAAAGGAAATTGCCGGTTGTCATCTCAACCATAGACAAATCTCATCAGCAGAGGAGTTTGGCATGTTCTCAACTATCTTGTGACCCAAGATAATCTCAAGATGAACCTGGTAGCAATTGTCCATATGGCATCAGAATGTTGATTCTGTAATATATATAAGAGATAGCTAAATATAAACAAATAGCCAGATTACCATCTTTAATACAATACAATGACAAAGCATGGAAGTGATACTTCTAGCTGTAGCTTCTTCATGCATGCTATTTCACTGCAATGTTGAATGGTCTTGTGACTGCAGATTATTCTGGTTGCGTACTCTTACATGAAATAAGCGTACTCAAACCTGGTCGCTCCCTGTACATGAAATAATTAAGCAGTGCAACTAAATAATCAAGAGCTAAGCATAGGAAGAAGTATAAATTCTGGTTCTGTACTCTTGGTCAATTTATCTTCTATTCTTCAAAGCTGCAACTAGCTAACCAATGAAATAGTCACATTGGTTCATACTTCTTAGAGACTGCATTTCTGGTTTCGTAGTGTCTTCTGTGCTAATGGATTTATAACTTACAATAATCATTTATCAGAACTCATGGACAGATTTATTAGTGTCCATAGACAACAAAACAATTCATAATAAACAATTGGCTTTAATCTTCGTATCTGTCATCATCTATTCTTCGAATAATCTAGCTTCATGTTCTTTCAAAAGTAATATATGCTCGGCAAACGTGGATGGAACATAATGAACCAGTACTTAGAAGATGGTAAATCATTATCAAGTAGTTCTTTGTTTTCTAAAGATTCAAACTTTATGATGAAGCATCAATAACGTGACGTTGCAGGGAGGGGTAAGACTATGGTATGTTAATATTTCTCATACATCAACTATTTTTACCACTTTGGGGACTTATTTTACGACTATAAGTACTCATTTTACCACTTGAGGACTCATGTAATAATTTAGAAAATTTACCACTTTAAGACTCATGTTATCACTTTGAGGACTAATATTATTATTTTGATGATGTTGTAAATATTAATGTGGCTATTCATGTAATAACAATTAGTGTTGCGTGATATACGCCAATTAAGATTGATTGGTGATTAACAGAATATAATTAGCGAGTGATTGATTATAATCAGACGAGTGATTGATGTAATCGTTAAATAGTTACATTTTGTAAACCTGAAGTACTGCAATATAAACCTCATTGTGAGATGAATAGAATCACTCCATTTCTCATACTTCATTCTTGGTGTCTAAACTCTCCCTCTCTCAAATTCTTTTACTATCGTTT
>BDJD01004978.1:58581-72227 GCA_002564525.1 Rosa multiflora | reverse complement strand
AGAATCACTCCATTTCTCATACTTCATTCTTGGTGTCTAAACTCTCCCTCTCTCAAATTCTTTTACTATCGTTTTACAACATATGACTCATTTTACCACTTTAAGGCAATTGTATGCTTGTCATACGTTAAAACATTGTAGAATTTACCTGCAAGGGAGATTTTAGTTAGTACTTGGTAGTATATATCAGATGCAAAAGGAAACTAATTGGATTTGTTTTTTGGATACATTATTATTTAATTTATTTCATTAAAGGGAACATTAGAAAACAATATCAACATAAGTAATAAGATAGGAAACATACAGAAGATGCAATGGAGTAAATATAAGCTTATGTTAAAGAGACAGGTTCTACATGCCACTCATAAATAAAGTTAACAATATGAAATTGTGGCCTCATTATGAGGCAGGAGAATGATTATTATGCACTAATTTCATTCTGATGTACACATGTAAAAAGGGAAGCATTGAAATGGAAAACTAAGAAGCTGAGTGCACAGCACTTCAACTAATTAAGATAATTAGTTTCTTGTTTCAGATGCAACAGGAAAACTAATGTAAAAATCTCATACATTTTACTCGTCTCCATTGCGGACCCATGATGGAAAACTTACTCATATATAAGTACATGAGAGTCAACAACTCAACATAAATGTATCAATTCCAAGATTTCTACTAAATATATAAATTACTAGTCACAAATCTGATTTGGTTCAGAATGCCAGACCTGAAAAGCTACAAGCTACTGTCCACCCTACTTCTGTACTGAAACCATTTCGGATAGTCATTTGAGCAGAAAATCATTGGATGCCAGAGCCAGTATAAGGTGATTGATGACCTTCAAGCTCCATTGTATTATTTCTTTTTAATTACAATAAAATCTCATCCAAATTAACCATAGCGTGCAGATAGAATGTGCCATTAGCTAAGGGGAAAAAATAAAAACAAACGTACGTAAATAGCTTTAGTCATTTTAAAATTTTGCTCTTAAATTTTCACATCTGCGGGTACATAGACACAAAATTAGTGTTTTCTAGACTCAGAATAATTAACTTTGCCGGTTGGAATAATAAATGTTCAAAAGTGCCAAACATAAATTTGTCATCAGAATGTCATTAGGATTAATAATCATAATGACATTGAATATGTTCTTGATTCATTGGCCAGATTTTTTTCTTTTTTTTCCAGAAACTAGCATCCTTGTCCACAACCATGTTCTGCACTTGCTAACAAATCAACCACACATCTACGTTCTCTGTATACATTGGCCAGATATGATACAAGCATCTCAAGAGAACATAAGTTTTGGCCTATCATAGCCCATAAGCATCTCAAGAAAATTGAAAATCTCAGGCAAATAGTAGTGTGTTTGCAATACAAGTTAGAAGAGGAATTCTCTGATTCAGATATTTAGAAAAGTAAAAGCTTTCAGTGAAATGGGAATGCATTACCTTTTGGTTCGAATGCGGTCGTCGATTCGCGGCTTCTTTCTTGCTTTTAGTATTTCAGACTAGAGGGGCTTCTCGAATGCCAATTGTGTTCACCTAAAAATAAAAAATAAAGAGGGAGGAGAAGTTTGTACAAGTGAGCATGGAATTCACTGAATAAGTGAACATAATTATGGCCTGACATCATTATCATTCACTTGAAAACCTCAACTAGGTTTATATCGCATACTTTCTTATATCGTCACCGAAACAATATGTTGTCTCTTTTATTTTCGGACTCTAGAACGAGCCGGCTGATCCTAAGTTCCTAAACTCATTTATGAGGAACCGGACGACATCTTGGATAAAGACGTCTTGGATGCGGCAAGAACAACTTTCTCTATTGAAGAACATAGAAGAATTCTCAACGGAGGTCCCGGAGCTCCAACGTGTTTAGGGTAGTTTAGTATATGGAACATATAAAAACTAAAATTAGGAAAATATATAATAACAACTACATTGCCACGCCTACGTTTAATAACATAAACGTAAAAAGTACTCTAGAATAAGGTTTGAACCCAATCTACCCATTACCAGGGTATACAAAGTTAAGTAATAATTTTCTGTGAGAAATGAACTTATGCTACTTTTTTCTGGGTCGACTACAATGGGTGAAGCTTCTGCCTTCCTCGCTTCTGCTCTAAATATAACAGAAATGGTAACTAAGCATGTTTCATTCATTTTAGAAGTTGAACTACAGCATCAAAGCTGAATTCTTCACCGGGTTCAAAAGAGGCTTCAAGATCTTCAAAGCTTTGCTCCACTCTCAAGTCCTTGCTGACTTTTAAACATTCCTGCAGCAATCAAAAGGTGGGAAAGAACAATACAAACTCAGGATTTATCCAGATTCATTTGATTTGGAAAGAGAATAGTGAGAAATGAACACGAATGCCATTCCAGAAAATAGTCTCATCAGTCTAAGGGGACAAGAGTCAAGAAATACTTTCAATTTATATAGATTAAAAGGAGAGGCAATCCTGTATATCTTTTCATATTCATTTGTGTTCGAGTCATAACTAGCTTCATTCAAATTTCTACGAGGATGTATGTGGTCTTTCTTTTAATCCTTTATAGGTCCATGATCCAATCATTTCATTAAAAGAAACATAAAATTCCCTAAAACTCAAATGCAAGTTAAAAGTAGTCCTGCCACCACATTAGATTACAATCACGATTAACGTTTCTCTGTGGGTTTCACCTTTTTGAGTGAACGATATAAAAGTGTCAAAACTATAGCTCTGTTATTTCAAATGAAAACTGATCAGTTTCTTTTTAGGCCGGTAGTAATAGAACTTTGATGCAACAAACAGTCTAGTAAAATTTCAATCACCTAATTTGGAAAAGCAGTTTAATGCATTTGAAACAAGTGTGCTTAGTCACAGTTATACTAAAAAAGCAACATGCAAGCATTTTCCATACGAAGCGTATACAAGGAAAAAGAATATCGGTTAGAATACCGACAACTACCTTCTCTACATATTCAGCTACTGTAGAGTTGATCACTTTCTTGATTACTTGCTTATATACTTTCGACGGTCCAAGGACTTCGACCAAAACATCTCTAGGTATCTGCTAGACAAAACAAATGGGAATTAAAAATGCAATTGCATTCTCAATTGGCAGAATATATGACTCAGTATGGGTGTGGTGCGGGTGTCCAACTGTCCATATAAAATGTAGATTTTTATAACTCAGCAGTAGTATCCCAGCAAAAGGGGAGAAAACTATTCTGTTTACAGTTGCAGGGTTCAAATCTTTTAAAACAGAAAAGCATGGCTGAGATGGAGAAGGTCAGACACAATTTACTAATTGGCATTGACAGAATAAAAAAACAACCCTTTGCATGTGTATGCAATAAGCAAGATCAGTGTCATAACTCCACCCAGCAGGCAGGAGTGCTGCTACTAGAACCCTGAAAACATGGATTCAGGACAAGATGAAGAGATTGAAACGAAAATATAATTCTATATCCAAAACTCAAGGAAGTGGCTGTGCCCAGCTCTTTTAGCTAAGAGGTGAAAGAATCATGTGTGGCCAGTGAGAGTTGCAACTAACAAATAAATGTCAATGCCAGTATAATTAATCTTTAACAGTTCAAACAATTTCCATTTAGATACTTGGAGCCGATAACTTACATTCGGTGTTTTCCCTGGTAGTCCAGATTTAGGTCGTCAGCAACAAATACCCAGTGGAAGAGATAAAGAAAAAGAGAAAGTTAGAGTTGTCTGAAAAGAGGAAGATGATATACAAGAATATTACACAAGCAAAAGAGCTGCAACAGCCCTTCTTCATACAAGTCTCAAAAATTCATTTGATTGTTAAAATTAGCTGTGCTAAAGCATCAAAGAGGAAAAGCCGAGTAGCTTTCCTCCGAAAGAAAAAAATTACAAAGAAGTGGATCAGACCTCAACTCACATACCGATACAGACATCAATGAAAGAAGAAAGAAACACCAAGCACAAGAACCACAGAATTAACAAATTGCTCATTACAATCTAAGTGAATAGAGAAGAAAAAAAAGAGAGTGATTTCTAAAGAACAGAGAAACCGAAGCCCATATAGATGCCCATGTGCGGACTCTATCCCACAAGATATCAAACCAACCCCTTCTTTCTCCCCCAAAAGAATATGTCTCTTTCACACAATAAGTTCACATACTTGGCTGGAATGCCCCAGCTCACAACACATTCCCTAACACCCTTTCAAAACTGGCAACACAAGAAACCATAACGTTCTAGGTGTTCTAAACCAGTTCTTTTTATTAACACACACATATCCACACATACATATCCCAATTTTCATATATAACCTAAATCAATTTCTTACTGGTAAAAGAAGGAATACATGCATAGTGCACAGAAATATAAACTTTTATATTTTGGTAAAAGTTGAGTAAGAAATGAATGGAATGAGTTATATGGTGGAAGAAATTGGAGTCTCTGTATAGATTGATATCCATAAAATATAATTATCGACAAATTTTTTTTCTCATTGATAAGTAGAAGACCAATTACATGACTACCCAACTGACACAAAACTGAAACAAGCAGCATACATTAAGAGAAATAATAATAATCATGAGAAAGCGACACTATGATATGATTACAGAGAGAAAACAGGTCCAATATCCTTATGTCTATTGATATATATTGCAACACAACATGCACTCAAAAGTTTTTAGACTCAAACTTTGAAGTGGGTGTATATTTTTATACAGCTTTTCTTTAATTTATGCAGCAATATTGTCTACATAAGCCAACAAACACATAGATAAGTTTATAATCTGATAAAGGCCAGTAATTGACAATGAAGACTTGTGAAGAATGAAGATGACCATAAGTGGTTATACAATCTGAACACGCAAGGGTTCCAATAACTTAAAAGCCTACCTCCTTTCACTCTTCGAAATCCGGGTATTGGCTGGGCTGCAGCAACCATTTTGTCAAAAACGTCATCGAATATTGCTTGAGTTTTGGCCCCAGATACCTCTACGCTTATCTGATTGTAAATGTGTGAATGTTATGTGGTCTAAATCAATAAGCATCTACAGAAGTTATGACCGTCTAGATTAAAAATCTGTTTATCATGTAGCTAAAACAAACAGAGGTGTCATCCTGATCACAGCATGGAACATCACATATTTTGTATAATCGTAGCACTTTTCATTTCCCCAGTGCCACATAGGAATATATATTAGTGACCTCCCACTATACATAGAAGCTTCCACATAGAACTAAAACCTGTCATCATACCTTAAATTCTCCAGCATCGGTACCTGAAGTAGTAGAAGTAATAGACAAGTCTTCAGATTGAGTGGAGGATACTCCAATGTCTTCTGTGCCTAAATTGAAGAAAACTACAGTTTACAAAAGTACTTGCAGATTACAGTATACAGAAATCTAAAACCATAAATTATGTAAGAAACGAGGCAGAAAATACCAAACCAACAACTATACCTGACAATACAGCACAGATAGCAGGAAGATACTTGAGACTTCTCCTGTAAAATAAAATCGAAAATTCATGAAAATCAAATATTGCAAGATAAACAATTCTACCTGGTAATCAAAACCAGTAAAGAGACCAAAGTCTCGGGGAGACGACAATAACATTTACAACAAGTAGTTCACTCTTAAAACTCACAGTTCCCAATGCTTATATCCACTTCATGCACTGTACAACAGAAAAATAAACTCAACCCAATTTAGTATTACTGTCATAATGATGCAATCCAACTGTGGACTCAATACACAATGCAGGAAGCTATAAATTGAACAAGGTAAGAATGAAATGGAGAAAGGTTTACCCAGTAAACAGATGATGGGGTGTGATGTGTGAATGTTATGTGGTCTAAATCAATAAGCATCTACAGAAGTTATGACCGTCTAGATTAAAAATCTGTTTATCATGTAGCTAAAACAAACAGAGGTGTCATCCTGATCACAGCATGGAACATCACATATTTTGTATAATCGTAGCACTTTTCATTTCCCCAGTGCCACATAGGAATATATATTAGTGACCTCCCACTATACATAGAAGCTTCCACATAGAACTAAAACCTGTCATCATACCTTAAATTCTCCAGCATCGGTACCTGAAGTAGTAGAAGTAATAGACAAGTCTTCAGATTGAGTAGAGGATACTCCAATGTCTTCTGTGCCTAAATTGAAGAAAACTACAGTTGACAAAAGTACTCGCAGATTGCAGTAGGCAGAAATCTAAAACCACAAATTTTGTAAGAAACGAGGCAGAAAATACCAAACCAACTATACCTGACAATACAGCACAGATAGCAGGAAGATACTTGAGACTTCTCCTGTAAAATAAAATCGAAAATTCATGAAAATCAAATATTGCAAGATAAACAATTCTACCTGGTAATCAAAACCAGTAAAGAGACCAAAGTCTCGGGGAGACGACAATAACATTTACAACAAGTAGTTCACTCTTAAAAATCACAGTTCCCAATGCTTATATCTACTTCATGCACTGTACAACAGAAAAATAATCTCAACCCAATTTAGTATTACTGTCATAGTGATGCAATCCAACTGTGGACTCAATACACTATGCAGGAAGCTATGAATTGAACAAGGTCAGAATGAAATGGAGAAAGGTTTACCCAGTAAACAGATGATGGGGTGTGGTAGAGAACCCAAGTCTTGTAGCATTTTGACAAGCAAGGACGTAAGTGCAGTAGCTTCTTACAGAAAACTGCTGCAGGAAATACCTAATAAGTCATCGGAATTACACACCGGAACAATGGAAATGACTAGAGAAAATAAAAGATGCAGGTTTCAGCTGTAATGGGGACTACCTTGGGTAATTGAAGGGAGGGGAACTGTGAAGAAACTGTCGTCGTCAGTGTGGACATGGTGGCGGTGGTGGTGGTGGACGCGGCGGCTGTAATTGAAAGGGAAACTGGTATGCAAAATTCTTCAGAAATAGGAGAATCTTATCCGGCCATATACGGAGCGGTATTGAAATCTTTCCGGCGCCAATTAAAAAATAAATTGTTTTATTTATTTATTTGTTTTTAACGGTAAACAATAAGGTTTGGCACGAGTCGGGTCTGTATGTCAATTTGTTGAGTTTGGAATCAAGTCTGAACTTTTCGGACTAGACTCAAATCGTGTTATTTGTAGTTTAAGACTGAATTAAATTCAAAACAATTTTTTTTTGAGTTTTTGAGCCCAATAGATCTTTAGGAAAAAAGTCTTTGAATTAAATAAACCTCCTTGGGATCAAACACGCCAATGTCGTATCAACTCGTATGAGCCCTTTCAAATCTCATGTGTTACCTCAGAGAAATTTTTAGGCAGGGCAAACGCACCTGGTAATCAAAACCAGTAAAGAGACCAAAGTCTCGGGGAGACGACAATAACATTTACAACAAGTAGTTCACTCTTAAAAATCACAGTTCCCAATGCTTATATCTACTTCATGCACTGTACAACAGAAAAATAATCTCAACCCAATTTAGTATTACTGTCATAGTGATGCAATCCAACTGTGGACTCAATACACTATGCAGGAAGCTATGAATTGAACAAGGTCAGAATGAAATGGAGAAAGGTTTACCCAGTAAACAGATGATGGGGTGTCGTAGAGAACCCAAGTCTTGTAGCATTTTGACAAGCAAGGACGTAAGTGCAGTAGCTTCTTACAGAAAACTGCTGCAGGAAATACCTAATAAGTCATCGGAATTACACACCGGAACAATGGAAATGACTAGAGAAAATAAAAGATGCTGGTTTCAGCTTTAATGGGGACTACCTTGGGTAATTGAAGGGAGGGGAACTGTGAAGAAACTGTCGTCGTCAGTGTGGACATGGTGGCGGTGGTGGTGGTGGACGCGGCGGCTGTAATTGAAAGGGAAACTGGTATGCAAAATTCTTCAGAAATAGGAGAATCTTATCCGGCCATATACGGAGCGGTATTGAAATCTTTCCGGCGCCAATTAAAAAATAAATTGTTTTATTTATTTATTTGTTTTTAACGGTAAACAATAAGGTTTGGCACGAGTCGGGTCTGTATGTCAATTTGTTGAGTTTGGAATCAAGTCTGAACTTTTCGGACTAGACTCAAATCGTGTTATTTGTAGTTTAAGACTGAATTAAATTCAAAACAAATTTTTTTTGAGTTTTTGAGCCCAATAGATCTTTAGGAAAAAAGTCTTTGAATTAAATAAACCTCCTTTGGATCAAACACGCCAATGTCGTATCAACTCGTATGAGCCCTTTCAAATCTCATGTGTTACCTCAGAGAAAATTTTAGGCAGGGCAAACGTATCAACCACGTGGTAAGCCCCATCAATCATATCTGTCTATTTTTTAATTTTAATATTCCAAAACAACACGTGGTCGCCGGCGTTGCTGCAGCTGCTTTTCGGCCCGAGAGAGGATGGTGATTCGGGCTAGCAGCGTTGTTCTGTGGCAGCAGTTTGTTCCAGGGTTGGAGAATGGTGGCGGGATCTAGGAGCGGACTGATCGATCTCGATCTGTTCTTCTGGGATCGGGGATGAGGGTAGGAGTGGAGCAGCGCTGGGGTGGGGCTTGCAGGCGACGGGTAATGGCGTCATTAAGGCAGCTGGGATCTGGGCAGCAGCTGGGACTTCGATCTCGTACGTCTGCTGGGTTCTGGGGGTCTACGTTGCGGCACGACAGGGCGGCGAGGTTTGGATGAGGCGCAGCTGCGTGGTGGCTCAAGGAGGCTGCGTGGTGACGGTGTGTAAAGCACGCTGGCAGCAAGCTTGGTGGGCTCTAGCGCTGGATCCATAGGGGGAGTGGTGGTTGGGTCGGGCTTTTGCTTTGGGGCCTTGCTAGTGGTCTCTAATGTCTAATTATTTAGTTTCTCGTTGTTTTCTTTCCATTATTTTTGTGGTGAGGTGTTTTGATTTAGGTTTTTGGCTTAGTTTAATAAGTCCTTATTCTTTCAAGCTAGGGTTCTGGAGTCTTGGTATGGTAGGTGTGTCATGTTATTCCTAGGATTTCAATTTACTTTTTTGTGGTCAAAGTAATAGGGAGAAGCTCCTGCACATGGTGACAGAACCCGACCCAAGTTTCACCCCGAAACCGGGATACGAGCTTGTGGGACCCACTTTAAGTGAAATCCTACCGAAAAATTGACCGAACCTCCCCTAAAATGGGCTTTATGTATAAGTTACCTCGTACCCAGGATGTTAATTATGGTATTTGGGTGATTGAATTTTACAAAACCTGGACAAGCTTACAACTAAACTCACACTCCTAGATACATTCCAATATTTACATTCCAAGTGAAAATGTTACATTCCGATAGCACAAATGTCTCCTTAACTTCACTACGATAATAGATTCACAAACATTAACATTCTCCAAAGTAAACTGGTTATCAGAGCAAAAATACACAACCAAGCTGATATCATAATAACCTACGGACAAAACGGAAGCGCTGATTCCTATGCCTCAAGTTCCTGGACACGATCTCGGCAAATCTGAAATCTGGGCATTTGAAAAATGAAGGGCCCTGGGAAAACATTTAAAATCCTTTAGAGTGAATGGACAAAACTGAAGTAATTAATGAAACTGATGCTTGAATGCTTTCCCATTTCCTCGTTAACAAAAACCGACATGTAGCGAGATTCATAAAACAATTCCAACTCATTCCTTTGAAAACCATCATTTCAAGAAACATCGTTCGATGACTAGAAAGGATTGCTGTCCAGTCATCTTATGCCATCTGGAGGGGACTGCCGCCCAGATGACGCATCAGAGGGGACTGCCGACCGGATTTAGGAGGCGGTGGTTAGAGGGGACTGCCGACCAGATGACTCACAGGAGGGGACTGCCGACCCGGTTATAGTCTGGAGGGGACTGCCGACCAGACTATTACCTAGAGGGGACTGCCGACTAGGTAATGTACGCATGCGCCGAAACTAGCCTCCTTGTCAACTCCTTTCTTTAAATTCTTTTCTTTTCACAAAAACCACATTTACTCATAATAATCCATTATAAATTTAATACTGTGCTGCATCCATTATTTAAATAAAATAAAAGTCCACTCACAGGTGAATCTCGCAGCTAATCCTGCTGCCTGCCCGTGTCCTCTTCGCTTGAGGGTTCAGTACGTCCTACAACAACAACCAAATTCAAGCAAAAATGGCCGGAAAGATCAAACAAAAACCAAGAACTCGACACTCCTCTAACCTGGACAAGCTGGTTAGAGGTATGGGGCATTATAAATTAAATATTGTGCTGCATGCATTATTTAAATAAAATAAAAGTCCACTCACAGATGAATCTCGTAGCTAATCCTGCTGCCTGCCCGTGTCCTCCTTGCTTGAGGGCTCAGTACGTCCTGCAACAACAACCAAATTCAAGCAGAAATGGCCGGAAAGATCAAACAAAAACCAAGAACTCGACAGTTACTGTTCACGTTATTGTTCACACCCTCAAACACCTTCAAATCTTCCTCCATCGATCAAAACAAGTTGCAACAAGGTTAGGAACATGTTCAACACTTCACCAACAACCAAAACCCTCAAAGAATCCGGCCGGAAATCGGAGATCAAAGCAAAATCCCAATTTTTCCCATTTCTGAAATTCTCTTCAAAACTCAAAAACCAAGACTACCCAAGGTGAAAAACCTACATGACTAGGTAGAGAAGGAGGAGAGGATCATGCCATGACAAACGGTTCGTCCTGGGGTGGCCGGATAGTGACGAAATCGCCCGAAAACCAGAATGGCGAAAAGGAGAAGAAAGGAGGAGGGGGAGGTCGGGTCTGCCCCAATTTGGCATCTTTGACTTCTCTCTCCTCAATCCCAAAATGGAAATTCTTTTAAAAATAACCACTATGATTACTAACTTCCCTTTTTGGTCACAACTTTCCCGATAAAACACCGATTTAAACAAACTACGTATCCACGAACTCGATTTTTCGTATACTACGGCATTCACAAAGAAATTCCCTAATTTACCGAACTCAAGAAAAAGTCACTCCTCGGTCAATAATGGTAAATGTAACTAGTAAAAAATTTAAGGTACGGGGCATTACACATGGTCTGGCGGTTTTGGGTCATGGTGTTGAAGGGAGTAGCTTTCTTCTTGAGGTTGGATGTGAGGATGTGCTTTGTCTCCTGGATTAGTATGGATGAAGTGCCGTGGATAATGCGTTATTTCCGGGAACTATATGTTTTACTCTCGATGTTATCTTGTTGTCAACGTGGCTATCACTTGCTTTTGCGCATGGTCTGGTTGGTTTGGGACACGGTGTTGATGAAGGGGAAGTGGTTGTTTGTAATGTTGGCTGCAAGGATTAATCGTGACTCTCAGAAGTGGTCTTATGTTGTAGCCCGAGTTGAGGGGCGATTAGGTTGGTTAGGGGTTGGGCCTGTTTGGCTCATGGATGTCATCGTGGATGACGGACCCGTAACTGAGGTTGTTCTTAGGGAGGAGAGTGGGGAATTTATGTCCACCACCGGTTGTTCCCATTTGTAATCTTATTTTATGGAATAAAATGTTTTTTCATTCTAAAAAAAAAATTATAATGAAATACCCAAAACACTCCCCTGCATACGCAATGATTGGCTAGGCGTACCGCCACGTAGCACGCCTGCCCTACCTAAGAATCTCTTGTTACCTCAACCACTAAAGTTCTAATCTGACTGTCACTGAACCTTCCTCTATGTCGTGAGCAAGTAGCACAAGAACCACGTGTCATCAAATAGGACAGCTGTCTTCAGAGCCTTGGTTCTGGCCGCTAGATCCTTTATGCAGTTCACCTCCTTCAACGCCCTCTTCTCCCCCGCTCGAGATGTCAGTTTAGAATCTTTAGATGATGATTTATACATCGGAGACGCCAATTTGGTTGAGTCGTCGCAGTTGGAGTTCTCCACAGACTCGATGAAAGAAGAATTCTCCCTAGATTTGCAGTACAATCTGGTTAATCCCGAGTATTTGCGGTTACTCAAGCCCAAAATTATGGCCAAATTTCCTAAATCCCACTCCCCGAATTTTTTCAGTGAGTTTAAGGAGCGATAAGGTTGTTCAAGAGTCCAAACGAGGGGATCTAGTGCAGAACCGTGATGAGGACTCAAAGGAAGTAGGGGCGGTGTGGTTTAAGAAGAAAAGAGAGAAAGTTGGGTTTAGAAGGGAAAGTGCGGGGTTGATCTGATGGGGAGGGAGTAACAAGAAGAGAAGGGAAGAAGAAAAAGGATAAGAATGGAGGCGTTTAGGGAGAAGATGAAAACCTGTCAATTGACCGGATTTTGATTCGGATATTTTCCGGATATATGGTTAGTAGACAGTTTTGGATTAAATCTGGTAATAGTTGGATTCGTTAATCCATTTAATTAACAAATCAAACACAAATTTAGGTTGATCCGATCCATTAATGATCTATTTCGTTTTATAATTATTCAATAATATTTTTTTTATAAATACAATATTTTACTTAACTTAGTGTATTTTTTTTAATAACTTACTGTTGTAGAGAAACTGAATTTGAGAGAAATTTGCTGTATATTCTCATTGATAATAGGGGTCTCTTTATATAGAGGATTACAATGCATAGAATCTCAATCATACAAGGAAAGTAATTCTACATTGATCATGATTCTAGATCCTTCTAATCGAATCCTATTACCAATAGATCAAGTAACCTAGAGTTTGGGTTAAACACAAATTAGGTTTTCCTTGAACACTCCCCCTTGTGTTGCCCAAACGCGGTGCTTCTCTCGTTGCCTCATTAAAAACCTTGCCGAGAACAAAAACCCAGTGGGACAAAAATAACCTCGGTCGAAGGGGAAAAAGAGCACAACACACCCTCCACGATTCGAGACGAACATGTAGACATCTCCCCCTGATGTCTGCGCCTCCCCTTGATGACTACGATCATGGGAGGTCAGATAATTTTCGCAAGCCAATTCTTGCCACATGTTTCTCAAACGTGGATTTGGGCAATGACTTAGTAAACAAGTCTGCCACATTATCCACAGATCGGACCTGGTTCACTTTGATCTTGAGGAGCTTCTGTTGTTGCTGCTTGGAGAAGAATTTAGGCGATATATGCTTGGTGTTGTCGCCTTTGATGTAGCCTTGCTTCATTTGTTCAATGCAAGCATCATTATCCTCATAAATGCTCGTTGGCTCATATGTGGTAGACTTCAAACCACAATTGCTTCGAACATGCGTAACTATGGATTGAAGCCATATACATTCACGAACTGCTTCATGAAGAGCAATAATCTCTGCATGATTCGAAGAGGTAGCGACTAAGGTCTTCTTGGTAGACCTCCAAGATATCGCGGTCTTTCCCATGGTAAAAACATAACCAGTTTGGGAGCGACCTTTGTGTGGGTCAGAGAGATACCCAGTATCAGCAAAACCTTCCAAAACACTTATATCGTTTTGGATTGGGGATAGGGAACGCAATCCAAAATGTATAGCGTCCCTAGTATTTGATGGGTCCGAATCCATCATCTCTCTATAGGGATAGAACAAGCCCATATCGACCGTACCACTTAGGTATCGAAAGATATCTTTAACACCAGTCCAATGGCGTCGTGTTGGCATAGAGCTATATCTAGCTAGCAAGTTCTGCTAATGAGATATCCGGTCTTGTGCATTGTGCCAAGTACAATAATGCACCTATTGCACTTAGGAAGGGCACTTCC
>BDJD01004978.1:12898-47726 GCA_002564525.1 Rosa multiflora | reverse complement strand
ATCATGATTACCGCACATATGATTGTAATGATTATCGCATTTACTGCTTTAATTATCATTGTAATTATGGATGCTATCATTACCTCATTTACGGAGATCATCATTACCGTACTAATGGCCACAATCAATACTACATTAACAGCTATCATCAATTTTACAATTATGACTGCAATTATTTCCGTACTAATTTCCACATTCATAGCCAATTATTTGTCATAATTGCATGTCAAAAATGGTTGACTACTCCCGCAATACCCCTTTTCCCCTTGCAGTGTGTACTCAAATACGGGCACAAGAAGTCGAGAAGGGAAAAACTATTACTAACAACCTGTCACACTCGAGTTACTCATCACGAATTTGTTAGGAGAATTAGGCAATTAAATGTGCAATATTCACATGTCCCTGCCAGTAATAAATACATTCAACCATATTAAAACAAAGACATTAAGCGATATTAAGAGCAAGTAATTAAACCATATAAGATAAATCAATCCTTATGACTACCCTACTTGAGGAACTAGCTCATACGAATCAAACCCAACTGTCCTACTCGAGGAACCAGTCTCAAAGCTTAAAGGGAACTATCCTACTCAAGGAACCAGCTCTTATGAATCAAAAGCAACTATCCTACTCAAGGAATTAGCCCCTACGAATTAAACCCAACCTACTTGAGGAACCAGTCTCGAAACTTCAAGAGAATTGTCCTACTCGAGGAACCAGCCCCTACGAATTAAACGCAAATATCCTACTTGAGGAACCAGTCTAGAAGCTTCAAGGGAATTGTCCTACTCGAGGAACCAACTCCTACAAATCAAACTCAGCTATCCTACACAAGGAACTAGTATCGACAACATTCTTAATGAGAGGAATGCAACAAAAATAATTCGACAGTCTCTTGAATGAGAAAATCAACATGCACCAAAAATCACTAAACAATCACCAAATACTTTTATTTTCTCACCTAATTTTTGTCGAGTCATACTGATCTTTTTGTTAAGACAAAGTCATGATATCATCATACCTTATCCATTGTTCGAGATGAATTTTAGGACCCCAACTAGATTCGAGCCAGCTCTGTTCGGGGTTTGTATTCCATCACTCCCAGTCCTTAGTGACAGAAATGAGATGTCTTGAGGTGCAGCTTCCGCCATCACTTTTTAGGGAAAAGTGATTCCCACAGATGGCGGCACTTGTTGTGACGAAAAATTTCGTAGAGGATATTGACTCACCAATGTATGTGGACTGGAGCGGGGGTTGACCGGGAACAATCGAGAAACTTCCTTAGAGTGTTGACTAGAAAGTTTGACCGTCGGCTCTAAGAGGAGGGGGGTACCTGCAGAAAACCATCTGATGCCTAAGTTAGTACATTTGTGAAGTGTAGTAAGAAGAATTAGAATGGGATGTCTTACCTATCTGGCGACTCCTCTATTTATAGGTGGAGGCTTACTTGGTTGGTGTTGGTGACGAAAAATTCCGTAGAGGATTTTGACTAACCAATAAATGCAGACTGAGCAGGAGCTAACCAGGATTGATCAAGAAGCTTCCTTTGAGCGTTGACATAAAGTTTGATAGTCGGCTAGAAGAGGAGGGGAGTACCTACAGAAGACCCTTCGATGCCTAAGTCAATATGTTTCTTAGTCGATTGGAGTAAAACAACTCGGAATGAGATGGATTACCTGGAGGTCGAGCCTTCTTATATAGGCAATGACTTACTTGGGGGACAAGCCGCCATTATTTCTACTTTTATAGCTGCATTTATTTATGCACTTATGATGATGACAATTATTGCTGTACTAATAACAGTAAATCATTGCATACTTATGACGGTCATTCATTGCGCATTTATGATTGTCATTCATTGCACACGTATAATCGTAATCATTGCACGTTTATTACCATACTTAAGGCTATAATCATTGTAACTTTCATGACCGATATTTACTGGCAAAATAATGACTAAGTTAATTGCCCAAATGAGGGATCCAAAAATAGTTGACCATCCCCACAATGCCCCCAAATTTTCCTTTTGGACATTTCCGAAGAGGAAATTTCTAGATCCCTTGCTGCGTCAAATCTTGCCTCAAATATTTCCTTGAGCCCTGGCCGCCCCTATTCTTTCCTCGAGCCCTGTCCACCCCAAATCTTTCCTTAAGCCCTGTCCACCCTAAATCTTTCCTTGGTCCTTGGCTACCTCGATTCTTTCCGCGGGCCCTGGCCGCTTCGATTCTTCCTTGAGGTAAAGGGTCATTTTCAACATGAGACATGAAATTACCCCTATTTTCTTTTGAATATGATAAACAACTTTTTATTATTTTTGGCCACCGGACTTGGGTATTTACTTTGACCACTAGCTTTACACATACATTTCAGAAACACCGACCACAAATATATTTCGAAAATAAAAGGAAGCAAAAATCAGAAATATGATTACTAAAGAAAATAATGCTAGTCTACGTTACCCCGACTCTTGTCTCTTTGGGGCTTATATTCCATCACTCTCAGTCCTTAGTGACAAAAATGAGACTTCTTGAGTGTAGCTCCCGCTATCACTTTTTAGGGAAATGTGGTTCCCACAGACGGCGCCACTTGTTGGTGACGAAAAATTCCCTAGAGAATTTTGACTCACCAATAAATGCGGACTGGAGCTGGAGCTGACAAGGATTGATTGAGAAGCTTCCTTTAAGTGTTGACTCAAAAGTTTGACTATCGGCTCAAAGAGAAGAGGGATATATACATGCAAAAAACCCTTTGATGCCTAAGTCAGTACATTTCTGAAAGTATAATAAGAAGAATCATAATGGGATGTCTTACCTAGCTGGCGAGTCCTCTATTTATAGATGGAGGCTTACTTGGTCAGTAAGTCGTCGTCATTGCCGCACTTATGGCCATCATGACTATCGCACTTATGATTGTCATGATTACCGCATTTATTGCTTTAATTATCACCTTAAATATTGATGCAATCATTACCTCATTTACAGCGATCATCATTACCGTACTAATGGCCGTAATCAATACTGCATTAACGGCTGTCAACAATTCTACACTTATGACTGCAATTATTTCTGTACTTATTTTCTCATTCATAGCCGATTATTTGTCATAATTGCATGTCTGGTTGACTACTCCCACATCGGATGGTTCTGGTTGGATGGTGCAAGGCGGTGGTCGTGCTAACAAGACTAGCGATTAAGCCCAGATGACGGTTTTCTTGGCCGACGGCGCCATGGGTCTGACTCAATGGCGGTGTCAGGTGCGAGGATCTGGATAGGGGTCGGGTTTCTCTGTGGTGGCGTGGCCCGTGATGGTTTGGGTTGCAAGCGGTGAGGGATCGTGGCAGCGCAGTTCGTGGTGGCATGCGGCGGATATAGCTTAGCATGACTGTTACATACGACTGGGATGCAGATAGAGTAGGTAGACTAGACTGGACCAGGCTGAAGGGCCTTGGGTGGAACTTTCTTTGGTGGCTAACCTATTTGGGCTTTGAGTTTTGGGCTGGGGTTTTGGCCCTAGTCCATTAGTTATGTTTTAGTTTAGTCTTTTACAATAATTTCCTTTCAGGAAGCTAATGCACGTTATGTGCGCTCTATGTATCTCTAGGGCATCTGAAGTAGTACCAAATGATGGATCCTCGCTATATCTATGTACATGAAATGTCTAATGAGTGGGTCTGTTTCTATGTACCGCTTTGGATACTACCATTATATGCTTGGTAAATGGCAGCGGAAGAGTATGTGACAGCCTATTCTGATTTTAGATGAATATATTGACACCCGCCCTATAGGTTTGGGTTTGGTTCAAAAAAACAAAGTGTCTTTGAATTTAAATCTATGTGTAGAGAGATCAATGTAGCAAATAAATTTATATCCAACTGCCTTTTTATATTTTACTTACCCATAGATCTTTCTTCCAACTGCCTTATTATATTTTACTTGCCCATAGATATTTCTTCAAAAAACAGTCGAGCACAACTAAATACAACTGATCAGGAAATAAATTTATATCCAACTGCCTTATTATATTTTACTTACCCATAGATATTTCTTCAAAAAACAGTCGAGCACAACTAAATACAAAAAATCAGCTGAACATCACAGATGAAATAAAAATGAAATCCACTTTTCAAAAAAAAAAAATATGAAATCCATGCCAAAGGCGCGCCGCCCACACAGCCCCTCCTACATCGTTTCAAAAGGACGAAAATAATTTAAAATATAGGAAAATAAAAAAACGTTTAAAAGCATTTACTCATTTCCATTTCTAAATCTTAGTTTTCTACTTTTTTATTATTATTATTTTCCCTTCAAAGAGAACCGGTTGGTAATGTGATGCAATCAGTCAATCACCAAGAAGCCGGTGACATGATGAATGCAGCACTTCAATTTGACCTTTTTCTACAGAAGAAACTAGCAAGCATGCAAGTGTCACTAGACGTGTCCAGAAACTGAACAACAATATTTTGCGTGGGGGCCATTTTATAAAAGTGCCAATGGCAGTTACAGTCTCTAGTCTCTAAAAACATAGACTCCTTTCATCAAATCTGTCAAGGAACCAGATCTGCAGGTAATTATATATCTTGCATGCTTCTTTTCTTTTCTTTTCTTTTCTCTTCTTTCTGTTTTCAGTACTGGCTTCTATCTCAGATTTTTGTGTTTTCTTTAGGTAGACAGCTAATATTGTATAGTAGCATTTGATTTTATATACTGTGTGAGAAAGACGGCCATATATGTCGATCTTCTTCTTCGACGAAATTGTAGTTCAGTGTAGAGCCTTGGTTTTTCTGCAATACTGGGGGCTGGTAAGAGTGGTAAGTGACATTTGTGTTGCATGCAGATTCTTGGTTTTGCAGATCTCAATGCACTTTACTTGAAAATCCAATCCCTTTGCATGCATTGGAATTGGTTTTAGTTGTTTATTTTTTTTCCCCAAATTTTTCTTCTTGTTTTTCTTTTTGTTAGACGAAGTAAGAAATCGAATCGTGAAAGAAATTTATCAGGGTTATTGCTAGAAAAATGTCATATATTAAGGTTTGAGGGCTGCTCTTATTGAGGTAAATGCGGATATGGAGTTGGAAAAGTTTGTTATGATTGAAAATTTTACTGCATGCAGAGACTCGTAATTCATTAATCAAGTTGATTATTTCTTTATCTCTTTTTATGTAAATGCAGGGGTATAATTCATCTTTCACTATATGTACCATGATTGCTTCCATTTTGTGCTAATCAAAATGGTGATTTCTGATGAATTTGGAGGCCTTGGCTGTGACCAAAATAGTGATGGTAATGATGCTAAACCTCAACCACCACCATCTCAGCATGAAAATGGGGAATCATCAAAACAGAATTCGATATTCTCGCTTACTCTTGATGAAATTCAAAGCAAGAGTGGGAAGAGTTTTGGGTCCATGAACATGGATGAGTTCCTTGCCAACATATGGAGTGTTGATGAAAATCAAGTTTGTGAAGAACAACCTAACCAAGGTGGTCAGGAGGACCCTTCCAATGATGGGAAAGACACAACTTCAAAGACGGGATCTCTTTCTCGTCAGGGATCATTCTCCATTCCTACCCCACTTTGCAAGAAAACTGTAGATGAGGTATGGTCAGAGATCGACAAAACTCAACAACCACCCCCTCCTAACAACATGAGTATTAATCCTGGACCTCCTCAGCGCCAACCAACAATCGGAGAAATAACTCTGGAAGATTTCCTGGTAAAAGCTGGAATAGTTCAAGAAAGACCTCAGAACGGAATGGAAAGTACTACAATTCAACCACACGGTGGTAACACTAACAATTGTAACGTGGCAACTAGCAGCAGCACATATGGGGATACAAGTTTTGGAATGGGAAATCATTTGATCGGTTCAGGGTTTTTTAATCCTCAAGGTTTTGTTCCAAATAATTTGTCCGGGAATGGATATGCAACTGCTCCATATCCAATGTTCGGAGAGAGAAAAATGGGGCTGGGAGAAACATCTTGTGGAGGTACTAGTACTGCAATTGAGAAATGTCATAGTTTGCCAGAATCTAGTGGGACAAACAACAAGAAGAGGATAATCGATGGTCCACCAGAGGTACTAGTGGAGCGGAGGCAACGCAGGATGATCAAGAATCGAGAGTCAGCAGCTCGGTCTCGTGCAAGGAAACAGGTATATTATCCAACATTCCATTTTCAATTATAGCATTTAATCTCATGCGATTATATACTTATTTGCAAGGCAATCTCATTCTCAAAACCATTATTTTATATGTCATTACTCATTGCATAATGTTTCAATTAATTAACTAACATTCTTTGACAACATGTTAGTTGATTTTATGTCAATATTGTAAAACAAAAGTGCTCTAGAGCTAATCAATTACTTTTCTATAAAACGAAGTACAAAACTATCCCCTCATTCTGGCCACACAATAATTCTGAAGTTCTGAACCATCCTTTTAAAGCCCCTGGGGTTTCATAATCTTTCTTGCAAAAAATCAAACAAATATATTCCATTTGTTTGATCACAGTTAAAATCAATCTCAGATTAGCTAGATTTTCTGTTAGGATAGTATTTGAAGGCAGGACTTAGGCAATGAATTGTTTTAGCATTGTGTGCCAGTTCCAAAAGGGTGATACAGTATGAAACTAAGAGCATTCATGTAACTTCCAAACCTTATTGGTCAAATACATAATTGATGCAGCGTTTTATTGAATGGAATTTGACATTGTCTCCCCTTATTCTACAACTCACAGGCATATACTGTGGAGCTAGAAGCTGAGCTGAATCAACTTCAAGATGAGAATATAAAGCTAAAGCAATGCTTGGTACTAAACAAGAAAATCTCTTTCCTTGCTTTGCAAAATACACAATTGGTGATCAAAGTGCACTAATGAAACATTTTTTTTTACCTTTATTTGGAATAGGCCGAAATCAAACAGAGGCGAAAGCAAGAGGTAAGTAACTTCAAATTAAGAAAGATATGCATGTATGTTGGTTATTCATAAATGTGTTTTGCCTGTGAGCAGGTCATGAGAAGGAAACGGACGACAAAAGCACAAAAGCTGGCAGCAAAGTTGAAGACAATAAGGAGGTCTGTAAGCACTTGAGATGGCGATGAATGTAATTCATGCAATGTGAGGAAGATACTTGTGTATGGAAATGACATTATAACCTATATGTTTTCAGAAGCATATGTAAATTAATTGTCTAACTTCTGTGTAGCAATAAGTGGATGGATAAATGTTCCATCAGTGAATCATGGGTGTAAAAATAAGTTGGGTTTTTTTTTTCTTTCCTTTTTTCCTGAGCTGAATAAGTGGTGGTGCTATAGTAGCAGTCAAATGATGAGCTATCGTGACAAAAAAAAAAATACTCAAATGAGTTGTATTGTATTACACTGCCATTTTCTTTCTTATGCAACTCTCTTTTTTCCAAGAAGATATCCACAAGCCGCCCAAAAGAAAAGGAATCCTCGATAAAAGCTATCTGCCTTTCTTCTGTTTTTCATTGTGATCGATCTCGTAAACCAATTCATCGATTTACCAATGTTGGTCCAGATCTCGATCTCCAAAACTATATCACTCAGCTCTTTTGGTCGGAATTGGTTTTGGTCCGTGCATGCACCATTGGTGCCAAAGCAATTCCACCCCTAGATCTCGATGAAATGGTGATTGGCTATGTTTTCCTAGTCCGACAAGGAAAGTCTATTTTATGTGATTTTTTTGTGCTTGTAAAATGAGCCAGAGTAAGGAAATAAATTCAAAAACAGCTAAATCAAGGCAATGGTATAAAATTTACAGGTGAAAATTTTTTAGTGTGCACACCGCAAATACAAAAAGCATCTGGTCTTTTTCTTTTTGGTCTGTAAAAAAACACACCGGGTATAAATGGAAACAAGCCTTGTACGTGTGCGTATGTTCTGTAGAGGACTACAATGTACGGTTCGTTTCGGAAAAAACAGAAAAAGAAGAAAGTTTATATACAGCTTCACTTCAACCCTCCCGCTTTTATCACGTACGGCGGGTTTGATCTCATGAGCTTGACTTGCTTGAATCTCAGGTGCTTTCAAATCCATGTGACTTCAGTTGAGTTTCTCCTGATCAATTCATTTAAAAATCCTAGGTTTTCCTCTGCTAAATTTAGTTAGGGCCATTTAAGGTTTTTTTTTTTTTTTTTCTTTTGATTGGTTTGAAGTCTCAAGTACGTTTTGCTACCGGGACTTGTTGGAGTTAATTGTTAATGGTTATGCTGTTTCCGGCTGTGAGAATTTGAAATTTCTGACCCAAAAGGGGTTTGGGAGTTTAGGAGGCCAGATTTGAAAGTGTAAGAAATTTAAAATTTGACAGGGTTTATGTCCAAATTTTGCTTTAGAGTTAATTATAGTGATTATAGATAGGTTACGTTATTCAATATTCTATGATACTTTAGTGTCAAACAAGTAACCATATGCTGCCTTAGGCCATGATATTGGGATTGGTACGTGTGTACTGGACTGCCCTCCCTAATGAAGAGTCTTCTTGCTGGCGATATTGCTGGAAATTTTTCTTTTTGTAATGTCTTGGATTATTCTATTTTGGTCCTTTGGCTCGTATGTACCCAAAAAAGCAAAAGAAAAGAAGAGGTAGTAACCAAATGCAATGAGGCAATCTTGTTGCATTCCTGCAACAATTTAAATTGTAAAACAATCCAACTAGGCCAAAGGGTTGTTTGATGCTCCTTGACCCTGATATGGGTAGCTTGTTAATACTAGTTTCCACAAGTATTATGTAATTGTTTTTAGTGGCTATTGTAGTTCACTGTAGTATATATAGCTGCTTCACATGGGCAGGTGCTTGATAGGAAACTTACACTGCATGTTGGTTCATTATATAGATTATATAGAACAGGTTGAAACAAATTGGAGTCGGTTTTGGACAGGTTCAGAAATTGAGAAACTAATATTAACCTGGGGTAGTGCAACACTGTTATCAGCTATGCCTCATTTTTCCCAGCATTACAGCCATTTTTCTGGGCTTTGCTCTTGGGAGTTTACGGAGGACCGTTCTAGCTTTTTCCTACAGAAGAAAATAGACATGTGTCACCAAACGTGTCCAGAAACTGAACAACAATGTGGGGGCCGCATGAGAACCACATTTTTAAAAGTGGCAATGGCAGTTACAATTTCTACAGTCTCCTCCCTCTCAAATTTGCTGCCTTTATAGGGTGCCCTCTGCTCTACTCTCTGGCCTCCATTGAAGCAGATCAACCTCAGGTATATGATAGTCTTGCATGTTTCCTTTTTCTTCTTATATAGTCTTTTCTACATCAAAAATTTTGCTGGATTTGATTTGTTTAGTATAATGTGATCTTATTGTGTGATATGGGCATATTTGTTTTCTTTGTCCTTAATTATGTGGTTTTGTTGCTCAGTTTTGAGTCTTGGTTTGTCTAGATTGTTGTGGATTAATGAAAGTGGTAAATTGGCTTTGTTGCTCAGTTTTGAGCCTTGGTTTTGCATGCAGATTCTTTCTTTTCACTTTTCAATGCACTTTATTTGAATTTCAACACTAGTCTTCAGTCCACAGACTTACTGTTCATGAATTACAGATTTCTGTTTTTCCGATCCAATCCTTTCACATGCATTGAAGTTGGTTTTTCCCCTCTTTTTTATTTTTTCTCTTTTTTTGTTTTTTATTTTTATTTTATGAAGTAGAAATCAAATCCAGGAAGAACTTTATGATCAGAGTTATTTCTAGAGATCTCATTTTAATGGTTAAAGCTGCTCCTCCCGAGGTAGATGGACATTTCTAATTAGAATAGTTGCTTTTGCTTGAGAACTCCACTGCATGCAGAGACAGGGACTCATAATTCATGAGTTTGGTTATTTCTCTCTTTTTGGTGAGTGACTGAGTGCAGGGGCTAGCTAATTCAGCTTTCAGTTATGTGTAAAAACTTAAAAGTTCAAGAATTGTTAACATGATTAGGATGATTCCTTCTATTTTGTGTTGATAGTGTTAATTAGTTTCTGATAATCTGTAGGCCATGGCTATGACTATCTCCATTAAAGTGAGATATGGGCATCTTTTTTTTCTCTTTTGCCTTGGTTGGATTTGTTCAATAATGTAGTCTTAGTTTTTCTAGAATACTGTGGACTGAAGAGAGTGGTAATTGACATTGGTGTTGCATGCAGATACTTGCTTTTCCACATGGCTCTGCATTTTACCTGAATGTTGACACTATTCTTCAGTACACACATAACTGTTCATTGCGTACACGTTTTCCTTATCCAAATCAATCGCTTCTATGCATTGAAAATTTCTGTTTCCCATTTCTTCTCCTTTGGTAGATGAAGTAAGAAACCAAATCCTGGAAGAATTTTATCAGGGTTATTACTAGAATTGTCATATAAATTGGTTGAAGGCTTCTCGTATTTGGGTAAATGCACATATCTAATTAGAAAAGTCGGTCATGATTGAATAAAAACTCCCTGCATGCATAGATTCATAACTCATTATTTTGACTATTTCTCTCGCTTTTTTTCCTTGTTGTGCAGGGGTTGCTTCAGCTGTCACTATTTAACATGATTGCTTCCATTTTATGCTAATAACAATGGTAGCTTCTGATGAGTCTGGAGGCCTTGGTTATGACCACAATTATGATAGTAATGATGCTAAACCTCAACCACCACCATCACAGCACGAAAATGGGGAATCATCAAAACAGAATTCGATATTCTCACTTACTCTTGATGAAATTCAAAGCAAGAGTGGGAAGAGTTTTGGGTCCATGAACATGGATGAATTCCTTGCCAACATATGGAGTGCTGATGAAAATCAAGTTTCTTCAGAACAACCCAACCAAGGTGATCTGGATGACCCTGCCAATGGGAAAGACACAACTTCAAAGCCTGCCTCTCTTTCACGGCAGGGATCATTCTCCATTCCTACCCCACTCTGCAAGAAAACTGTGGATGAGGTATGGTCAGAGATCGACAAAACTCGACCACCACCCCCGCCTAACGACATGAGTAATCTTGATCATCCCCAGAGCCAATCAACCATAGGAGAAATAACTCTGGAAGATTTCCTAGTAAAAGCTGGTGTAGTTCAAGAATCACCTTCTCAGAACCGAATGGAAAGTGACCCAATTCATCCACAAGGTGGTGACGCCAACAACTCTAATATGGCAACTAGCAGTAGCATGTATGTGGGTACAAGTTCTAAAATGGGGAATAATGTGATTGCTTCAGGACATTTGAATCCCCAAAATGCTGTGCCAAACAATCTGTCTGGAAATAGATATGCGATTGCTGGATATCCAATTTTTGGACAGAATAAAATGATTGTGGGAAATGCATCTTTTTGTACCAGTAATGAAATTGAGAAACGTCACAGTTTGCCAGAATCTAGTGGGACAAAGAACAAGAAGAGGATGATTGATGGTCCACTGGAGGTAGCAGTGGAGCGGAGGCAACGAAGGATGATCAAAAATCGAGAGTCAGCAGCTCGGTCTCGTGCAAGGAAACAGGTATATTATCTAATTTACTTTTTTGGTTAAAGATATAATTCATTATTGTTAGATGTGATTTAAGTACACTTGTACACAATATGATCATGATCAAACCATTCATTTTCTGCATTGCATTTCGAAGATCATCCGAGACAAATCACAACAAATCTTGTAGTCTTCCAACTATTAAAGTTAATAGCCTAACACAGTGTAATCACTACAGTGATCACAATGATAGTAAACTGTTCCAATTTGGTTGATCTCTTTGCAACATTGAGCCTGGAATGGTGACTTCACAAATGAAAATAAAACTGTTCTAAACATGAGATCACATTACAGGATGGGAAGGAAAAGGTCGTGGCAGAGCCCATGAGGCCCAAGAAGGGCCTTTGCCTATACACACAGAAAGAGTCATCATTATAGTTCATAAAATCTCTAAAACTCTGTTAAATTTTGTTCTGAACCAATAACAAAGTCTGTACTTTCTGTTCATCTGTTATAATGCATTTGTTTTCATAATCCACTATCCATTTCTGGTTAGGAAGTTCTTTCATATTGCATTTCATCCAATTTATCAGTGTGCCCAGTGCCCCTCCTAGCATCGATCTATGTTTCTGCTCTGTGGAGAGGGAGAGAATGAAAAAGAGGTCAGTGGCTAGCAGTCCCCTAATAACAAAAGAAAAAGGAGGACAACACTTTGTTATTTACTGTATAACAACTTTTGTTAAACAAGAGTGATCTACAGCTAAAGGTTATAGTGTTTTTAGACAATTGACCCTTTGTCTGTACAATAGGGTGATTTGAAGGTAGAACTTTAAAATGGATGGTTCCAATTCTGATCGTGTGGTGTCCAAAAGGGTGAATAGTATCGGAATTTATGTGAAGATTAGGCATCAATCATCATATAGCATTTCTAGAATGGAATCCAACTTATCTGACCTCATAATGTATACTATTTTGTTACTTACAGGCATACACTGTGGAACTAGAAGCTGAGGTGAATCAACTTGAAGACGAGAATGAAAAGCTGAAGCAAACAGTGGTACGAAACAAGAAATTTTCTTCCTTGCTTTAAAGCATAACACCATTGGGGATTGAAATGCACTAATGAAACATTTTTCACCTGTATTTGGAATAGGAGGGAATCGAACAGAGGCGAAAACAAGAGGTAGGTAACTCAAATAGAATGTGCTTCGTATGTTTGATTTAATCATATGACATTACTTTGTGCCATCTACATCTGGGCAGGTGATGGGAAGGAAACAATCCACAAAAGCGCAAAGGTTGGCAGCAAAGTTGAGGACAATGAGGAGGACTGTTAGCGCTTGACGTGCTGGGCAATGTAATTCTGCATGGCAAGCAATGTGAGCCTGTGAGGAAAGTAGTTGTCTATGGAAATGACATATATGATATATGTGACATATATGTCATTAAAAGATTATGTAAAAAGGGATCTTGACAATTTGGGCTTAACATGAACTCACTTACTCTAGTAAGAGATTAGTGTGTCCACTCACCCAATATTAAGTAAAAAGACTGTTTTAGACAAATCTCAAATATAAAATTACAACCATCGTCTCTCTCTCTCTCTCTCTCTTTCTCTCTCTTCTCCTGTATTCGACGCCGACAGCCTCTCTCTCTCAGCCACTGACCTTCGGCGCTTGACCCAGGCCTTCAGCGACTCAAGAGAAGATCGCCATCGTGCCCCGAACTCCAGCGACGTCACCTCGACCCTATACTCATACTCTCTCAATCGACCCTTGACGGTGTCATGCCTTTAGTGGAGGGCGGCGCTGAGAATTTCAGTGGAATCCATGGCAGCCCTGAGATTATTGAGGGTCTCCTGATGGTACTCGTGGGATCCATGGAAGAAGTTGAAGCGGGCCACGTTCATTCCGGCCCAGAGAAGCTTCTCCACCATCGGCACCGACCTGGATGCAGGTCCCAGGGTGCACAAGATCTTCTTCTTCGGCTTCTGATCTCTCTCTCTCTCTCTCTTCTTCTTCTTCTTCTTCTTCAATCTGTGAATTCATCCTTTCATCCTTCAATCTGTGAATTCGTCCTTGATGTGAAGCACTTGTGTTAATAATGATAATACAAAAGAGGAGAGAGAAACAGAAAACTGATAAACAAGCACGTTGGGCAATGGGTAATTAAGAGATATTAGACTCAAAAAGTTTTCTTCTACCTTTTTACATCTGTTTTTGGATCTCTGTGACAACAAATTTTATTTTTTGTGGTAAACTATTAACTCTGAGAATAGAAGGAAATTTTGCCAATAGTGATTGTTTTTTTAATTATGATTTGGTTGGTAATAATAAGATTATTGGGAGGCAATAATAAGATTACTGAGGGGCAGTAAAATGTTTGTTGGGGCAATAATAAGATTATTGGGGGGCAATAATAAGATTATTTATTTGGATAAACCTCTTAAAGCTTTCAAAATTGAAAACATCTTCATTTTTCACTAATTATTGATCCCCAATAAACTTGTTATTGGGGAGCAATAATATGTTCATTGGGGGGCAATAATATGATTACTGGGTATTATTGGGGGATAATAAAATCAGACGCTGGAATCCGGTGACTAGTCCTGTAGCCGGATTCAGGATTCCGGTGACCGGTCACCGGAGTCCGGTAAGGTCTCCGATGACTTCTCTCTCTAAGTGACAAAGAATGAGAGGGCAAAATTGTCCCAAAAATAAATAAAAATGAATTAAAAAAATACTTAATTGGGTTTTAGGGAAATGATCTCTTAGAGTGTTTGGGTAAGTGAGGTTAATTAACCTCAAATTTGGGAAAATCCCTAAAATTAATTGTATGTGTTTACAAGTAGGGATAATGACCACTTACCCATAAAATACAAAATACACCCCATACACTCTACTAACTTATTTTCAACCCAATTCACACAAAAGTTTTCTCTTTTCTCCCAACTATTCCGTTTACTAAATGTTTATACCATTAGTACCCCTCTCTCTCTTTCTAATGTTTACTATTATTTTCCTTTTGATGAAACGTGGTGGGCCCGTCTTGAATTTATTTGTTTAGATTATAATTGCAGCTATAATTCATCCTCTATATTCAAAGGTAAGTAGTTAAATTTTACTATTCATAATTCCGATCGTTGATAGACTTGAGTTAGTTGCTATCTGTAGAAGTTCTACTAAAGAATTGAAAAAAGAAAAAGAAAAGTTGAAAAACTTTAGAGAGAATCTTAATAGAAAAACTCCCGATTACTGGGATATTATCTTTAAGATTCAAACAAGAATTTATAAAATCGAGCAAGATATTGAAAATATCTTATATGTTCTCAAAAATGAACAAAAACCGCTTGATTATTTGAGCATTGGTTAGATCCGCAAATTACTCATCATTTTTCCCGAAGATACTCATCATTTTGACATCTCTTGTTTCTTTTGGGTTTTCATACCGAATACTAGTTTGACCAGTAGATGGTAAAAAAACAATGCTGAAGAATCATTGACCAGTTAGATTCCAAAGTTGTTTCTTTTGGGTTTTCATACCGAATACTAGTTTTTTTACCTAAATGCTGAAGAATTTGAATACAATGAAATCGAACATGAGGTAAAAAAACTCCTCAATTCCAAAGTTAGATTTCAAACAAATTTACAAAAAGGGAACGTTTGACCTAATGGATAGCCATCACTTCAAATTATTGGAATTCACAACCCCCTCCACAACAGGAGAAACTGATCTACTGATGATCACTCCTGCAGAAGTTGCCTGAGCAAGAACAAAAAATTATAAATTTATGCATATTGGAACAGTCCAAGTAGGCAGAAAACTTCTTGCCTGAGAAGGCATAAACTGTTCAGTCCTATGTGTCTTACAAGACAATAGGCTAACAGATTTTCAAACTAGTCTGTTGGGAACCCTTGAGGCATCTTTATGCAATCAAGTGGCTTATTTCAATTGCTTCCCAAATTTCTTAACCAGCTTGAAAGATGCAGCTTACTGTCTAAGACTGAGAGTCAAGACAGATGACATATCTATGAAAAAAGATATGCAAGAACTGGCTATAGTATATAGAATATATTATAAACTGATGAGTACCACAGTAGAGCCTAAAACCCGGATATCAAATATCCCAGGTCTTACTACTGGATTTCTCACCAACTAGAAGAACCATTCACAACAAATCCACAAGGTTACTTGGAATGAAGTAACTTTTCCGATTGAATGGAAATTATCTGGTCCGAAAAAACCAGCAAAAAATGCCAAAGCGGCAATTTATGAAAGCATAAAGACTGGAGATATCAGTCTAAAATTCGACGATCACATAAAAAGTGACGTCTGTCCTGAAAATATCAGGATAAATAACAATCTTCTGAGAAGCTAGTGTTAGTGGTACTAAATACTCTGAAGAAACATCAGAATCCATCACTGAAGAAGATTTAGAAGCTGATCTGAACAGACCAGTAAATATGCTTAGAGCACAAAAGCTCTATAATCTTTATGATAAAGCAGAATCTTGCGAAAATCCTGAATGATTAGAAAAACTAATAGAAGAAATGAAAATTTTCAAACCAGGAAAGGAAAGAAAACTCCTTCCTTATCAGAATATTGAAATGGAAGAAGGAGAAAGCTCCAAAACTTTCATCACAAGAGAAAAGGGAAAAGTAAAACTCCCTTTACAGAAAGCCCCTACGGGCAAAAATGGAGAAAGAAATTCTCAAAGATTTGTCCCAGAGGAAAATATGCCAAGAATACCAATTTCTACTCATGGTATCCGGCTAAATCTAGACAAAGCACTAGACAAGAGAAAAACTCTTGACCAATGGGTTGATAGCCTGATGATGGCTTCTGCTCTAACCCTTGGAAAATTTGAAGCACCAAATCTTCAGGTGTACTATGAAACTAGTCTCACCGGAATAGCAAAAAAGTATTACTTCTCTTTCAAAGAGACTGCCAGAGGGAAAGACTGGCTAGAAGAGATAAAAAAATTCAAAATCTCCGTATGATTTTGCAGTACCCCTGTATGATTAGTTCTATGGAGATCTCTCAAATTTGAGTCAGAAGGCCAAAGAAATGGCAAAATCAAATATCTATGCTCTCAAAATCTGTGACATGAGATATTTTGAAGAATACTTGAATGAATTTCAAAAATATTACTGTACAATCGGTGAACTACAAAATACTGATCTAGTCAACCTGTTGCACGGGAAACTCCCTAAACCATAGAGAACAGCTATGTGAGAAAGCATAGCAGAAAAACCAATTGAAAGATTTTCAGTTGGAGGAATTGCCGACAGAATCCGGCAATTACTGTGCAGTCGGCATCCTCCGGCGGGTGGTGTTTGGTGGTGGCGGCAGGGCTGTTTTCGCACTTAGGGTTTGTCCTAGGTGGTTGGGTTAGGCCTGGAATTTGATTGTTAGGGCGCCGATTTGGGCCCTAACAATTACCCTATTTTTATTTTGGGGAAATAATCATATACCCAATTTTAGGCACCAAATTGCCCACTTGCTCCACTAACATTTTTTTAACCCCATTTACCCAAAAGCAATGACTAAAATATCGAGTATCGAGGAAATATCGATACTCTGAGAAATGGAAATTTCAACGGAAATATCGAGGAAATATCAATATTGATAAATTTTCAAAAAATTGGTAGAAATTGAGAGAAAATTATTGAAATTTTAAGTGAAACCTTGTGACCTATTTCTTTGTTCCATTATCTATTATATTTGAAAAAAAAATGGTGAACAAGCTTCATTTCATAGTGAATTATAGTAATTTAGAGTACGTATGTTGCCGCCAATAAAATATATGGTACCAATTATAATTAGAAATTTAGTAAAATTGCAGAACTATTCAATCAAATACAACTGAAATAATATTACGAAAATGTGACAAAAGTATTTAGGAGATAGAGTAAAGCATTAAACTATTTAGAAATGTTAGAGTCAACAAATTAAAAATACAAAACTGCTTGAAATTATATTTTAGAAGTTTAACTTAATTCTAAAAAAAAATAGTAATATTTTCCATGGAAAACACATTCTAATAATAGAAACAAAAGTGTGTTAGAACCAAAAGCAACGGTCAGTCGAGTTGGCTCGGGGCTAGGTGCCTTGCCTGGCCTCATTTTGGAACGTCATAGGTTCGAAACCTATGTAATGTCAAGGTTTGTTGGATTTTCTTTGAGGAATATTTTGGAATATTCCCAAAATTTCGGCAAAATATCTCACATTTTGGGAAATATCGGGAAATTTCGCGAATATCGTAAATATCTCACGATATTATGGTGGTATGTGACGATAATTTCGGGGACTAAAAAAACGAAATTATAGCCGAAATATCGGCGAAAATATCGATATTTTAGTCCTTGACTGAAAGAACAATGCAAAGCCAATCTTAGAGCTAAGATGACCAATAAACAACTCAAAGGAGTTGCAAAATTTATGTTACGGAATACTGGATATGTCAACCAACTGGTTATGTCATGAATCCAAGTTCCACAAAAAAAAAATATTACTCGAAAAAATTTAAAAAGAGTAATAAGAAAAAAAATTGGAAATTCAAGAAAAGTTCCAATTACAAAAAACAACAGGATGAAGATCCTAAAAAGAAATTCTTCAAGAAAAAGAAGAATAATATCGTAAAACCCTAGGCGGCATCCTCTGTGCCGCACCAAAACCCTAAGCCAAAGTTTGGCCTTCTTTGCCACCAATCTCTACCATTCTTGAATCCTTGCAGCACTACATGTAGCTCTCTCAATGGCTAGTATTGATTCTGTAACCAAAAGTTTTGCAACCTCACTAGCTATCATAACCAATGAGGTTGTAGACATCTCCTCCATGGAGAATGGGGGGGGCGCAGCGGAATGCCCAGTCTTACCTCTTGGCAAGGCCTCTGTCCTCAAAGCCAACAACTGCTTCGGATCTGCGTCGACATTTTCGTCGAATATAGGTGCTAAATAAAGGCTTCAGTGTTCAGCCGAAAGCGCCGGATAGATTCCTCTTCTCCTTTGATCTTCGGGGAGATAGAAATAAAGTTTTGATGGGGGGACCGTGGAGTTTCAATCGCGCTTTGGTTGTCATGCAACCATATGATGGAGTAGCTTCTCTGCAATCTGTGGAGATGGAAGATCTTTTCTTTTGGGTTCGCATCACTAACATGCCGCCAGCATATGAGCAAAGAAACACTATTGCCAATGTTGCCTCTATTGCGGGTAAATTTCTTCATTTGGATCAAAAGCTATTTGATGCAACTCGGGAAATTAGGGTTAGGGTTTCTCATGCAATTTCGAAACCTTTCTTCATGCACAAAACCCTAAAATTTGGCAAAGGGATAGAGCAAGAGGTTCACTTCTTTTTTGAGAATCTTGTGGGCAAATGCAGTATCTGCCTTTGTGTGTATCACAAGGGGGAAGCTTGTCAGGCTGAAAACAATGCGCAGGTGGTCCTGGACGCTCCCAACCCGGCGACACGAAAATTGCATCTCAATAGCCCCTTCTTAGGGTTTCAGGAAAATCAGTTCAAGGATGGATTGTTTCACTTCAAAGGACTTTCCACCCCCATTCTCCCACCTGTGGGAAGGTCTCTTTTTGGAGGTGCTGAGACTAGTAAGGTACGCAAACCCATTGTTCTTCGTCATGTAGGAAAGCCACATACTAATGAAGACAATGCTTTGGCTTTGATACCCGTGGATACTGACCCGCCTGCTAAGAGAGATCGGCCTTTTCCATCTCCCAAAAAACTGCAATTTATGATGTCTGATTTGGTGGAGGGTAAAACAAGCCCTATTGCTCCATCAAAGAAGGTAAAAATGCCTGAATTCCCTACTAAATTCAATGCAAAATCTCTGGGTTTGGTGGACACACCAGGTGGTATGCTCATGGCTGTAGAGGGTATGATGCCAAAACCTTTACAATTTGAGCTATCTGGTGGAAAAAAGAAGAGAGGTCGACCTTTGGGGGCAAAGAACAAAAATCCACCCAAAGCAAAACAGGTTCCAGTTAAAGATGTCCTGAGTCTACTGTATTCAGGCAAGCCTCCAAGCCCTAGCTTCAAAGGCAAGGAGCAGGTATAGGGTTTTTCTTTTGTTTAGCCTATACACTATGTAAAATGTTTGGCATAGTTATAGGCTCACTTAAATAAGTGAGCGATAAGTTCGAATAGAGTAGGTCTATCCTATGTACCACTGTGGCTCCTCCACGAATTCTTGTCTGGCCATAGTTATGTGTCAGCGGATGGGTATGTAATGGCCTTCTTGGCATGCGTTTATTATCAATGGATTTCCATTATTCAAAAAAAAAAAAAAAAATAGAGTCAACCATTATTCTATTGGTCAGCTGTCAAGTGCTAGTAAATATGTGGTTACTCTGGTTGTTCTTAATCTCTTCTATTTTCTTTGAGGTGTATTCCAAGGATTTTATACTTTCATTAAATTCAAAGAAAAACTATCTTGTCTTTCAGCTTTTCACCGGTTATGTAAAGCTGAAGGGCACTATGCCAATGAATGCCCGGAAAAGGGTAAAAGATCTACTAAAGCTCTATTTGAAGAATACGAGTCTATAGTAGACACAGCAAATATGAAGGGCTACGAAATAGCCTATTCTGATGATGAAGATGATGACAGGTCAGTTTACTCTGCCTGGTCTGAAGAAGAAGAATCACTTGATTCAGAAATAGATTCTAAAGTAGAGTACTTAGAATCTAGACAGATGAATGTTCTACACGTCAAAAACTGGGAAGAAAGTAAGACGGAAGCAATAACGTATTCTTATCAGGTGAACCCTGGTACATTCGTTTGTGACTAGTACTTGTGTCAAGAGAAGAATGGACTTCCTATGTTCTGTGAAAGGTCAAAAAAGACTTATCACAAAGAATGCTTCATAGCTGGAGCAAGAAGAAAGACCAAGAATGGCCTTGTCAGCCAATTGGTAAAACAAGAATATGCAGAACATTTCTCAGAGCAAAAAGAGAAAGAAATAGAAACAATGTTCCAAGAAGCTATGGAACCATCTTCCTCAAAAACAAAGGAAGAAAAAATCGAAGCAGAAAAACTCGATACAGTTATCGAGGAAGAAAAACTCGATGCGACTATAGAATTGGTCGAAATACCAGAAAATGTTCCAGAAGAATGTAAACTATTCATACCTCAGGAACAAGCTCAAGAAAATGAGCTTCAATAATCGAAAGTCGTCTCTACTAGTAGATACAGCAACTACATAGAGATTAGACTCAATTTCCCTGACCATAAAAAATATCATCTACATGCATTTGCAGACAATGGATCAGGATTTACTGTTGCAAAGAGATTTGCAATTCCAGAAGAACTCTGGAAAGAAGATAAGAAAAGAACAGCTACTGGTGTTACATTTGATGGAAGCCATCTTACAATGAATAAAGTAGCAAAAAATGTTCACATCACCATTGGTGGAGGAACATTTATCATCCATAATGTGTGGCAATCTGAAGGCCAAAGATCATATTTCTTTTTGGGAAATGACTTTATTCTCCAACAGAGATTCATCCAGGATGAAGAAGCAATAGGCTTCAGAAAAGGAGAACGGGTGTTATGGGCGGACAGGCTTACTCAAGCCAAAAGTGTAGTAGGTCCAAACTTTACTACACAATATCAGAAATCGCAACAGAATAGTGGTGATCTTACCCCCTATTCGCAAAATACTTGGTGGGGAAACTCAACACTTGTAGGGTGGTGGTTTTGGATTCATTCCGGAGTGCGGTGCGGTCAACTCAAATGCAAGGAATATTCCTTGCATTTGAGTTAATGCAAGGAATTTTCAGTTTTTTACAAGGAAAAAATTCCTTGCAAAAGGCCATTTTTCTTGTAGTGTCCACCGGGTATCTTGACGGAACCCACTGTCCGGCTAGTGGGAGGGACGATCAGAGAGGTTTTGGAGGTGGATCGTTTGGCTCTTTGGCGTGGTGATGCTCGGATCAGGATTACTCTGGCCATCAATGACCCTGTGCGTTTGGATCATAGAGTTTGGGTTTCGCCCACCGACATCCTCACTTTTAGGTTTCAGTATGAGCGGCTTTTGGGGCGGTGCAGGTTGTGTGCCTCCTTGAATCATGGAGGACAGAGGTGTCCGAGGGAGGATGAGTCAGAGACCGACACTGTGGTGGAGGAGGGTTCGCAGCAGGTACGGAGGCCGGCTCTCCCATCCCTCGTGTTTAGGGCTAATACCTAGCCCTCTCCTTCCTTGCTTTTGACCTTCAAGGTTCCTAACTTACTGAAGAAGAAACAAGTGCAGATCCGATCTCTTCCGGAGTTGGAATCTTCACCTGGGACTGAAGGCACTTATGCTCCTGTCCCAATGGTAGGGATGGGCCGTCCTAGGGAAGAGGAGGATGCGGATGACGGTAAAAGAGCTAAACATAGTTTAGCTCTGGATCCAGCAACTCTGCAACAGAAAAACCTAGGTCTGGAATTCTCCTCTGAAGGTTTGGTGGAGGGGATTGTGACGTCGCCTCCCGAGGTTTACAAGAAGAAGGGCAGGCCTTGAGGACATAGAAACAAGGTTAAGTCGGCGGTTTCTGTGAGTGGTGGATCCGGGTCCATGGTATCCACTGAGGATGGTCTTGGTAGTGTGCATGGTAGGCTTGAGGGACCAGCAACTTTGCTTGCTTCCCGGGCCGATTAGGAGATGTTCCCCTATGTCTACTAGGGTGTGATGGGGCTTGTTTGATTTGGGCAGCGTACACCAGAAGGGTCTTAGGTGTCAACTGAATCAAGGAGGTGTCACACTTTGGAAGCTTCAGGGCTCTAGTTATTTAGTTTTTGTTGCTTTTGCTTTTGCTGGTAGTTCTTTGTTTTTGAACTTTAGTTTTCTGGAGTTCCTTTTGGTTGTTGAGTTCTTTGATGAGCTTGCATTGTAATATGAAGGGTGTATGTACCCTTCATGCTTGACCGAGTGAGGTCGTTATGATTTTCATCAATGGATTAGTCTTCCGTTGCCCTAAAAAAAATGTGCCCAAATTATGTTGGACAGTAAATATTATCCTCCATTGACGAGAGAAATGAACCCAGAAAGCCCACAAGCCTTTAAGTGCGATGGAAATATGATGCATATTAGATCATAAACACAATTTATCAAACCATTGTTCCCCTGCAACCAAGTGAGAGTAGCGGGTAAGATGTAATTTGATTTCTACTCAACCACAAGAATGGTTGAGACTAATTATAGAGTCAGAGATATAGCAAACGACACCTGGTCTATAAAGTGGATTATTTGTTCCAATCCTTTTCCAGATTTTAACTTAATTAAACAACTAAGCAAATATCACACCCACATACATAATGCTGGTTTTGCCAAATTCATTGGCTCCAACAAGTGAAGAAGTCCCACATCGAAGAGAACTTAAACATCGAGAAGAGAAGAGAGCAGAGAGGATTAAAAAAAACAGTAAAAATGGACCACTGTCATTAGGTCTTCTATACTCATATCTCTCTCTCTGACATGGTCTCTCTCGCCAGATCCAGATGCCAGAACGCTCATGTATTGATTGTGCCTTTTCATTATTGGGTTCATCAATCAGTGACATGTCTCTCTCCAGATCTCTCTCTCTCTCCTAAAATCTGACATTGATTGTTGGTTTGATTATTAACGGCCAAGGGTAAATTGGCAATAATTAAAAAAGTGGGGGAGAGGTGTAAATAATCAAAATTAAAATGTCAGAGGGTAAATTGACAACCATGAGATAAATCAGGGGATAATTTGACTATTTTGCCTTTGGGTTTTTGGTGTGGCATGGATATGGTATGAGAGAGATAATTTTGTGATAAGGAGGGTAAGAAGGGAAAAAAGAAAACACTTATTGCCAAAGAAAAAAGGAAAAAAACTGAGAAAATGAAAAGACAAAATTACCTATGAAATTGGCAATAGAGTCAACGCTACCATAGACTTGTGTCAAGTTTAAGTATTGAGGTAGTAATATGATAGTTTTTAAATGTATTTATATCAAATTTAAGATACTGTTTGTAAAATTTTCTCTTCTCGAGAATCAAAATTCGTTTGACCAAAACGTGAATAATCATGTATTGATTGTGCCTTTTCATTATTGGGTTCATCAATCAGTGACATGTCTCTCTCCAGATCTCTCTCTCTCTCCTAAAATCTGACATTGATTGTTGGTTTGATTATTAACGGCCAAGGGTAAATTGGCAATAATTAAAAAAGTGGGGGAGAGGTGTAAATAATCAAAATTAAAATGTCAGAGGGTAAATTGACAACCATGAGATAAATCAGGGGATAATTTGACTATTTTGCCTTTGGGTTTTTGGTGTGGCATGGATATGGTATGAGAGAGATAATTTTGTGATAAGGAGGGTAAGAAGGGAAAAAAGAAAACACTTATTGCCAAAGAAAAAAGGAAAAAAACTGAGAAAATGAAAAGACAAAATTACCTATGAAATTGGCAATAGAGTCAACGCTACCATAGACTTGTGTCAAGTTTAAGTATTGAGGTAGTAATATGATAGTTTTTAAATGTATTTATATCAAATTTAAGATACTGTTTGTAAAATTTTCTATTCTCGAGAATTAAAATTCGTTTGACCAAAACGTGAATAATTTTATTTTTATTTTTATTTTCTAGATTGGGTAACATCTAACGGTTAACGATTTTACCACAGAGGAGAATTGACCAAAAAAAGGCCAGAAAAGGGAAAGAAGGAAGATGTGCGCATATACCCGCCTGACCTTCGTCTCTCCCGCACTGATTCCTCCCCGTTTTTGATCTCAGCTCCTCCCCCAAATCCTCCTTCTCTAATTCCACTCCATTTCATCTCAATCCCCTTCAATTCCTCCTCAATTCATTCAAAAACCCCCAATTTCAATTTCCTCTTTCTCTGCTTACTTAGGGCTCTCGTAATTTTGTGATAAGGAGGGTAAGAAGGGAAAAAAGAAAACACTTATTGCCAAAGAAAAAAGGAAAAAAACTGAGAAAATGAAAAGACAAAATTACCTATGAAATTGGCAATAGAGTCAACGCTACCATAGCCTTGTGTCAAGTTTAAATATTGAGGTAGTAATATGATAGTTTTTAAATGTATTTATATCAAATTTAAGATACTGTTTGTAAAATTTTCTATTCTCGAGAATTAAAATTCGTTTGACCAAAACGTGAATAATTTTATTTTTATTTTTATTTTCTAGATTGGGTAACATCTAACGGTTAACGATTTTACCACAGAGGAGAATTGACCAAAAAAAGGCCAGAAAAGGGAAAGAAGGAAGATGTGCGCATATACCCGCCTGACCTTCGTCTCTCCCGCACTGATTCCTCCCCGTTTTTGATCTCAGCTCCTCCCCCAAATCCTCCTTCTCTAATTCCACTCCATTTCATCTCAATCCCCTTCAATTCCTCCTCAATTCATTCAAAAACCCCCCAATTTCAATTTCCTCTTTCTCTGCTTACTTAGGGCTCTCGTAATTCCTTTTCGATTGTTTCCGTCTCCCAACCGCGTCTTGGTCGCCGGCAACGGACAGGTAAAATGCTGATTATCACCAGCTGATTGTGGGGGATTTTGAAATTTCGTAGCTCATGGGGTTTTGGGCGTAGCTAGATTTTTTTGTTGTGATTTTGAATTCTTGATTTGAATGGTTTAGAGGCTTAGAGTTTGTATTGGGTGAAGGTTCTGGAAATTGAGCTGACCACTTTTGCTTCTGGGTTTTGTTTTTAACTATTCATGTTTTACTGTTGAAGAAGTTGCTGTAAGGTTAGATGTGCAGGGAGACAATCCTTCTGTTTGGATAATCAAACAGCTATGCTGTAAATTTGGATTGCAAACAGACCCAACTAGGCCAACGAGCTGAGCTTGATTTCGTGGTTTTCGTGAGGGGAGGTTTGGGTATAGGTAGCGGAAATATATGCTTTTGAGAGGGGAGTATCGTTTAATATTGTGGGCTTAGTTTTAGTGGCTATTATAGTTAACTGCAGTATATTTTGTTTGCCGATAGGAATTTGGTAGGAGGGGAAAGCTTACGGTTTATGTTGTTCCATGATGTGAAAACAGGTAGAAAGGAATTCCAATTGATTTTGGACAGGTTCAGAAATTGCTCAACTAGGGATTGAGAAACTAATGTTAAGCCCTGGGAGCAATGTAAGACGGGGTAATGCTGCACAATCATCAGCAATGCCTCCTTTGCCCCAGTGTTTGCCGTTGGAGCCCATTATGTTAGGTAATCAAAAAAGTACACGGTCGGGAGAGCTTAGAAGAGTTCTCGGATTTCCTCTTGGGAGTACATCGGAGGACCATTCTTTTGGAGTTTCCAATCCTAAGCCTCCGCCTTCCGTGGCAACAGAGGAGCTAAAGAACTTCAAAGAAAGCGTGCAAGATGCCTCTAGGAAGTCCAAGTACAGTACATTCCCTATATACTACCTCTTGCTATGATAAGTTTTTCACAATAGAATCAACGGGGTAATGCTGCACAATCATCAGCAATGCCTCCTTTGCCCCAGTGTTTGCCGTTGGAGCCCATTATGTTAGGTAATCAAAAAAGTACACGGTCGGGAGAGCTTAGAAGAGTTCTCGGATTTCCTCTTGGGAGTACATCGGAGGAACATACTTTTGGAGTTTCCAATCCTAAGCCTCCGCCTTCCGTGGCAACAGAGGAGCTAAAGAACTTCAAAGAAAGTGTGCAAGATGCCTCTAGGAAGTCCAAGTACAGTACATTCCCTATACTACCTCTTGCTATGATATGTTTTTCACAATAGAATCGCACATCACTAGCGGTGGTCTTAATGTCTCAAAAGTATTGTTATTGATGGCCTTGTGAATCATAATGTTTGAATCCTCATATCATTAGAATGAGTGATCAACATACGCCTTTCTTTTCCTCAAAGCAATTTTTTTTTCAGGTTAGAGTGACTGGTGACTCTTGTAAGGATTGGTGCTTTTATTTCAGAAATTGTCCACATAAGATGTAGGCTTAAAACATGGTCCACATAATCTTCTCCTAATGGAGCACACACTATAATTTGTGTTTCATATATTAACATGGTTTCTGTTTACCAGGGACAGAGCAAAAATGCTGCGGGATTCCATATTCAAATTGGATAAGTATAGAGATGCTTTGAGCTCAAAGAAGCGACAGCGGAGTGATCTTTCATCAAGTGAGAGGTCAAATGGAGTAAGCTTAGTGAAACCGGGAAGTCATAAAAATCCTCACGGAATTATGACTCAAAGGCTAGAAGACAGAGCCAAGGGTGTTGGGCTTAGTAAACGCGTTCGTACGTCAGTGGCTGATGTGCAGGTTTGTATTTAAAAGTAACTTTGAATTTTGCAATTGAAAAATACAACTTATCCAATATAAATTGAAACGACACTGAATGAAGAAGACTTACTTCTTACATTTTGTTTTCTTAACAACTATTTGATTAAGGTTACTTATCTTTAGAATCCTTATGTAATAAAAATAATCCTGCTTTAGTCTTTATAGAAGGAAAAGAGAACAAACAAATACACAAATAGAGAAGTTTCTGTTCCTGTCTACTTCTTGGACCAGAAGCTGATTACTAAATTGATTGGAGACTCATGCATTTACAGTTGTTAGCAGCTTTCATTCCATTAACTATGATTTATGCCTTTGAGGTGATGACTACAATGCTTCTTCCTTATCAACTCTTTAAGATATAAACTTTCTAAATTCTACCAGGCAGAAGCTAGGTCAGCTTCCACCTCAAGGCAGAAGGTGGTCACAGACAAGGACGAAAACATGCTTCAGGCTGTTAGTGGGTCTTCTGTTCGGATTGAAGAAAAGACCCATGGATTGCTTTCTGGAGGTGAAGTGTTGGATCAAAAAACAAAAAAGAAACGTTCTGTGGGAGCAGTGAGCAATAGGGTTATGGGTGGCGAACAGGATGTAACAAGAGCTACTCACCCAAAGCTGAGTGGTGATTCTAAGTTACGGTCTTGTGATTCTAATATATTCAGGTATCATGTATATCTATCAAATTATCTGTAATTCCACCTGAGGTTCACAATATCGTACTGTACATCAGACCTCTACCATGAGTATTTCTTGAGAATAGAGATACTTCTACTTTATCTTGCAGTTGTTGTATATGATCATATCAACACTTACTATAGAAGAGTAAAGGGAGGACAAAAGAACTGTTTGTAATGTAAAGATTTTCATTTTTTGCAGATTAAAATCCTCTCCTGGAGTTAGTGGAAACAACAAGTCGGACGGTTCTGTAGAGTCTAATAATTTTAGTACCTCTACAGTACTCAAGAATGAGCCAGAAAGTGCTGTTACAAAAGACCGTTCAGCTGTACTAGAGCCGAAGATTGTTCTGAAAGCAAACCATAAGTATGAATTTTATTATGATATTATCTTATTCATACATTCATTTGGACGGTGTACAGTGAAATTGTGAGCCAATAAAAACTTGTTTGATTAAAGGCCAGTTTTGTGGCTGGTAATGTTGGCTTTAAGTTGTTAATACGAGGTTATTGATTTGTTCATGGCTCTGTACATCAGGATAAAGGTTCAAGAGGATAATGTCGCAGGCTCTCCTAGTACTCTGATTAAAGGAAAGGTCTCTAGGGCACCTCGAACAGGTTCCAACATAAGTGTAGACTCAACTAGTGTTCCCCCTTCATCTGGAGTTCTTCAGGCTTGGGAGCAGCATACTGGTCAAAACAAAATCCAAGCAGCAACTGGGATTAATAATCAGAAGCACGCAATGCCTAACGGTTCTTCTATAGCTATGGCCCAGTGGGTTGGTCAGAGAACACATAAAACCTCCCGCACAAGGAGGACAAATCTAGTCTCTCCTGTATCAAACAATGGTGAGGCTCAGATTTGCAATCAAGGCGTTGCAACTTCTGATTTTCATGCTAGAACTTCTTCTGCTGGGACCAATGGAGCACAACTAGCCAGCAGTTTAGATAATCATACCCCCAAATGTAAAAAAGAACTTCAGAATGCTTCATCTCCATATGGGTTAACTGGAAGTGAAGAACTGGGAGCTGGTGAAAACAAGTGGAAAGATAAGGGGACGAACAGCAGTGACATTGCCTTAGCTACAGATCAAAAGGCTGGGGCATATTTATCACCCATCAAGAGGAATAAATTACTAAATAATGAATCAGGAGATGGTGTGCGACGACAAGGAAGAAGTGGAAGGGGTCCGACTCCATTGTTGACAAGGCCTGGCATTCCTCCGATGAGGGTGAAATCAGAGAACTTACCAACTAAAAAGCATCTTGAAGACATGAAACCTGTGGCTGATAACAATAAAAGGTGTGTCTAAACTTTTCTGTATTTGTCCTAAGGTCTTGCTTTAATGAATTTAGTACAAATATTGACCGAGTCTCTTTATAATTTATGGAATTTAGTAAAACAGGTCGTCCACCTCCGAAAAAGCAGAAAGATCGCAAAGCCCTACCTCGTGTTCAGTCAATAAGTTCATCAGATTTCACAGGTAATGTATCAGATTTCACAGGTAATGTTGAAATAATGTATGTAGTTTCAGCTATGTTGATTTTCAAATTTTTATTGTCATCTACACATTCAATGTATTTATATCTGTTGATCTGTGATTGCAAATGTTAAACGATTAAAATCAGTATTCCTACTGCATGGACAACACTGGGTTTGCCCATATGTTCTTGATAGTCGACTGTACATTTTGATGTGACTAGCAATTTCATGTAGTTAGAGGCATACATGCAACAGATTCTCTGTCTTCCCTCTCTCTTATTGAGAAGAGAGGAGAAAGAAAACCACGGTGTATAGTGTTAAAATACCTGTTCACTTGCTTCTCGTGATATATACGTTGTATATCTTCAGGATGAAGTCTATTGTTTCTCCTATTGATAATGAGTTGACAGTATCCATTTGTTTGTCATTTGCAGTGTTTGTTTAACCTGTTCTGTCTGAAATACTTTGCGGACAACTGTTTTAATAGACCTTGGCTATGTTACCTTTTAATATGTATTCAAATGTCCTTTTCAGGTGAATCTGATGATGATCATGAAGAACTGTATTTGGCTGCCAGTTCTGCTCGCGATGCTAGTAGTATGCATTTTATTTTTTAAATACACGCACAAACACGGACACACAGTTCAAATGTTCGCTGCAAAAGCAGCACATATTTTTGGTAGATATCTATACCTATCACTAACATCGTAGCTGGTTTCGGTAGGCCTTGCATGCTCTGGTCCATTTTGGAAGAAAATGGAATCCATTTTTGGTTCTCTCAGCTCAGAGGACATGTCCTACTTGAAGCGGCAGGTAATGAATGGGATACCCTGATGCATTTAAAATTATATAAAATCTTGTTTTGGACACTTAAATATTGCTTTTTTCATTTTCGATATTGGACAGCTGAGTCTTGCTGAGGAGCTTGATGAGAGTTTGTCTTGGATTCTTGGAGATGAAACTAATGTTTCGGTATACAACTAGCCATTATTCTTTAAACTCTGTGTTTTGTTTACTTTGAGACTTCAAGTTTAGTGTTCAACTGAATACAATAGGAAATAATTTCAACTCTTTCATGAATATTGACTAGTTGTGAACTTATCATTTAGGCTGCTCTTAGGCATAGAGAATTGCCTAATTGTTCAGGGGAAAGACAAGGGAATAGTTTTAATCAAGATTCATCGAAGACTGAATCTTTGTGTGATAAATTTGGCATGAGAAGGTTGGAAAAGGTTACTCCACTATACCAGAGAGTTCTTTCTGCTCTGATTCAAGAAGACGAAAGTGAAGAACTGTACAACCACAGAGAAGGCAAAAGTATGCACCTACAGTATGCGAGTGATGATTCTCATTGTGGTTCATGTAACCTGAGCGACGTTGGGCCCAAAGATTGGGACAGAATAGAATCAGAAGTTGAGTCGAAAGTGGACATTCAGAATCAGAAAAGTTGCTTGTTGGATAGACTTTCTTTTGATAGAAGTGCTGGAACTAATACATTTAGGAATAGAAATCGAGATCAGTGGCACGGAGATGACGAATTTTCTCATTCTGATGCGGGGCATACTTATGAAATATGTCCTGGTCAACTGCAACCTAGGGATGCAAGTACTCCAAGCTTTCCAACTTCTGATTGCCAGTATCAGTCGATGTGCCTGGATGATAGGCTTCTTCTGGAGCTGCAGAGTATTGGTTTATATCCAGAGACACCGGTAAGATCTATTTTGCGCATGGATCCAATTTAGAAGTTTCCTGACAAGTCTTGTGTCTTTATTGCTCTGGATTATTATCTATGGTTCTCACCTTGATCACCTTAATTGACCATTGTTGCAGCCTGATCTAACAAGTGGAGAAGAAGTGATTAACCAAGATATAATGGAACTGGAGCAAGGCCTACATCAACAGGTTATATTTCTCAGATAGTCCTGTTTATGTAGGCTATATGAATCACGATGCATATTCAGAATTTTACAGTGAATATACACTGTTTATCCACTCTAAATTCCTTGGTTTCCAATTTGAATTTTTCTTTCTTTATAAATTACTTTGTTTCCCTGTTTCTCATTTTTTACATATCTTCATAACTAATAGATTGGGCGGAAGAAGAAAAGCTTAGCGAAAATTGATAAAACTATTCAGAAAGAAACATCTGCAGAAAAAGGGTATGTTTCACATCTTTGGGTTTATTTACTGATTGTACTATTTAACTTTTTCTCTCTTTTGTTGTTCATTCATGAAGCTTTAAGTTAATGTGTTTGCATATACAGGAGAATTGAACTAGTTGCAATGGACCAGCTTATTGCAATGGCTTACAGAAAACGAATGGTAATTTGTTTATGCCTGCTTTTCATAATTTATGCTCGTTAATTTCTAAATGTCCATCCGTCTTCTTGATCCAGATATCTTATGGGAACCTAATGGGTCTTGAACACACATGTTACAAGCAAATATCTGCTATAGGAGTAGCTCTAGTGTGATTAACTTTGCTATCAAGAATTCATTCTGTCAGTTAATTTATCCTGGACAGGGTGGTGCTATTCGCATCCACTTTCTTATGTCCCCGCCCCTGGTTACTTTTAGGCCTCGTTTGGTTCACGGAAGGGAAATCAATTCCCTTCTGGGGGAAGGGAAACTAAAGTTCCTATCAGGTTTCCTTTCCTCTATTTGGTAAAGCAGGGAAAGTATTCAGGAAAGGGGAAATCCGGTGTTTGGTTGGTGCAGGAAAGGAAAGTAAAAATGTATCAGTGTTTCAAAAATACCCTTGTATTTCAAAATAAAAACATCATAAAAATTTAAAAGTACACCAATTTTTTATGCAAGAGAGGGTATTGTTGTCTAAAACTTTTGTAATAAATGCTGGGAAATAGGAAGGGAAAATCAATCCCATGGGGTTTGAGTGGAATGATTTTCCCCCCTACTTTCCCCCTGTCAGGAAAGTATTTCCGGAGTTTGTGGTTACCAAACAAAGGAAAGTAATGCATTCCTTTCTTGAGTCCTCGATTCTGTGAACCAAACGAGGCCTTAGAGTTCCTAGGACCCAGGAGTCGGGACAATATGGCATTATTTCCACCACTTTCCTTTTTCTGACCCCGTTATACTTTATTACGAATTCATCCATGTACAAATTTATTGTAAAGGATTACTTTAGGTACCTAAATAATGTAAAGGAAGTATGAAACAAAAAAAATTAAAAATTAAAAAAAAAATAAAGTGTGAACAGTGCCAATGCTCGTTGCAATGATCAGGTAGAAGGTGGCAAAATCCCTAGGAGATTGGCGTTGAAACCTCGATATTTTAATGATGAGTGATAAGCTACTGAACAATTTCTGTTGCTTTCTTTTTTCAGGCATGCCGTGGGTATAATGGTTCAAAAAGTGCTGTCCGTAAGGTTTCAAAACATGTTGCATTGGCTTTTCTCAAGCGCACACTTGCTAGATGTCGAAAACTTGAAGAGAGGGGCATTAGTTGCTTTAGTGATCCTGCTCTGCAGAATGTCATCTTCTCTTCACCTACATGCAACAATGTTGGAAAATCTGTTGACTGTGTTGGCTCCGGAACTGCTAGTAATACATGCAACGATGCGCATCAAACCGAAGTCAGAGGATCAGGTATGTTGAATTAGACTTCATTTTATGGTGTCAATGGATGCCTTTTTATTTATAGGCAGGCATCAAATATTCTTTTCTTTTCCCACTCATTTTTGAGTTTGAAATTTCTCTCAGCTGTTCTTATTACTTACAATGTGGTATTCTTCTATTTCATCTATAGGTGCGGTTTCCAGCGGGTTTGGTAGATATGATTCCCATAGTGATAATCTTTACAAGGGTTCATCAGAGGCTCTTCATGTTATCGTTGACTCATCTGCACAAGATTCTTCCAAGCTGGGATCCATGAACTTGAATAAAGACAAGGGCAAGAAGAGGGAGGTGCTGCTTAGTGATATTCTTGGAAGCGCTTCCTCAAGGATAACTTCAACCGTTGACAGCATGAATGAAGTGAAGGAAAAGAGAACCGAGAGAGATAAGGACCAAAGTAGAGATAATTTGAGAACCAATGCTCAGGGCGGAGCTGGTGGTTCATCTCTGGACAGCTCCCGAGGTGAACGCAGAATAACAGGGAAGCCCCAGCAAAACAACAATACTCACTTACCAAGCCACCCAGTGCCGAATGCGAGTAATAGAAAAGGTGGGGTAGGGCCAGCATTACCTGGTAATACTCCCCTGCATTCATCTAAAGAGCCAGAGGACCCCATGGATTATGGAAATATGCAGCTAGATGAACTAAATTCAATGGAAGAGCTAGGCCCCTCTCTTGAAATTAATGAAAATCAAGATCTCGGTTCATGGCTAAACTTTGATGACGATGGCTTGCAAGACCATGACTGCATTGGTCTTGAAATACCAATGGATGATCTCACAGGCTTGAGTATGCTTATCTGAGATGGTACTATATATCACCCCATTGCCTGTGGTTGCAGACAATGATATAACTTCCATATCAGGCTTTGCGCACACCGATGATCTAATTTTGTTGCTGCATTTGTCCAAAGTGATTAGTCCCCACTAGTCAAGATTTCTGGTCATATGTAGTAGCTTCTGCTGTAGATAATGAGTCAATAGGGTAATTGTTAGATTGAAATTGCAATGGAAGGCAGTTATTGTTACATGACCTGAGATAGTCCAAGTTTGAAATCTATAGAATACCCAAGGTTTTGAACATCTCCAAAATTGCTGAAACTATTGTAATTTTTTACCGTACCGATATTTAGCAAACTTCCAGAATTTGTGTGAAGTTAGTTTGTTTACAAAGTAACACAATTAAAATTCTTTAATTTTATTTAGAGAATTTATTGGAGTCGTTCCTCAGCGAGGTTCTTGATCCCTTAGTGTTTAGAGGTTTCACTCAATTTTAAGCAAATTTTTACATTATCAAAATTTTAAACCAACAACTATGATATCGTACTTTCTCCAAAGTTCTATGTACTCCAGTTCACTACAGATGCTGCACAATACTACACAAAAGTACGGCACAGCCATCAAAAGCAAACTAGCAGAGCGCAACACCATACTGTAGTCACTGCTGCTGGTGCTTATAGTCATAGAGTCGCTGCTTCTGGTGCCTTTGCCCTTCTTTAAAGAGGATCCGATGTCTCCCCTTAATGCCCTTGCTTGGACACTATGAAGGCCCCTGATCATTTTTGCGTCGGCTGGGGTGTTTCCTCTGTTCAGGCAGTCATAAGTTATGTGGTTGTAAACACCACAAATAGCACAGGGCAGCTCCACGACTGTGTCTACTTTCTGGGAATCGATCTGTTTGCAGCTCCAAGTGGCTGTTAACACTACAAAGAAACGGAAAAAAACATCTCAAGGCCAACTTAGTAGGCACAGCTGAAGTTTATTTGCTACTCAAAAACTATGTATACAGTTATATAACACTAAGACAATCACATGCACATATATACACTCCGGCAACTAATTCCAGCACAAGAGGTAAGCTATAAAGAACATACATGTAGTACTGTTCGAGTCAGAATATCTAGCTTACCTAATATATGTTCCTTTTAGTTTCCATTGCCCCATTCAAAGTACAGCAAAGAGAAAAAGCACTGCTTCAAGTTCAATCTTAGTAATGGTAAGCTTATTAACCATTTAAATTTGTTCAAGTATAGCTTGATTCGTTCAAATAGCAGAGCCATGCTACCGACTTGAAATACTCTCAAGGAACAAAGAAGAAATGATTTAGTAGCAAACTAGCAATTGAACTTGGGGGATAGTGCATCGTAGATTGCCAACACTGAGAGAGAAACTTTAGAACAATGACCAAAATTCTGTTGAGAATGATATTCATTAACAAAATAGCGCAACGAACTAAAAAATAAATTTCTAAACATATTCTATCAAAATATCTCTTAAAACTATTTTCAGATCAAACA